>OENM01000629.1:27846-67925 GCA_900239745.1 Rotaria magnacalcarata
TTTTTTATCTATCGGTAGAGCAGATATAGAGCTAGGTATCTTGTGACGAAAAGTTTTAGAAATAACGAAAAATGAAAAAGTTATAGGAATTATGCTGAAATCGACTGTTTTCCATTTTACCATTACCCCAGGTTACTGTACTTAAGCTGACCAAACAAAGTTTGAAATATAAGAGTTCATAAAATAAGAATTATTAGAACGTGTTTGTTAAAATCTTTTCAAATATCAAATGAATCGAACTTATTCAGTAGCTCGACAAAATAGCAAATGCAATCAAAGCTGGCATATCACGAATTTCAACCAGACCACGCTAAATGTCAATCGTACTACATGTAGGTTACAAATCTGTTTTTAGACACAACGTACAATGATAGGTCAACATAACTTCTAATGAATCAGAAGATCGGAAAAGAAATATTATTAAATCAAACAATTGCTTTTTTGCGGAGAAGGACATTGCTGAATATAGTTTTTATTGAAGAATTTATTTGAAATATTCATTTTCGATTAAATGGAAGTTTGAAAAGAATCGATTCTGAGTCTCATCGAATAACTGTAGAAATTATTCTGATTTTTTTATTTTGAGCATCGGATGTTAATGAAATTTTCAATAGAACTGTATCTTGAGTTCGATATTTTAATGGGAAATTTTCAGCATCATATATTGATTCTACATATTTATCCTATGGCTGTAGATGCAGATTTGTGGTATATCTGTTAATTCTATGCTATTTCACATGATAGAAAATGAGGGTTTAGTGTAGCGTCGTGCCAGGATGCACCAGTCGAATTTAACAGGAACCCGCTTGTCTTTATTGAAAGCTCTTCTGATATAGTTCCAGAAAATTAGCTTATGTCTTATAATCGGAAACATCAAATCGAACGTGCCAGTCTGAGAAAAATACAATTTAAAAGTCTACTACAAAATCATGGATTAGAACGAATGAAACAAATGCATATTGGAATGTGTCAGTGTAGAAGAAATATTTTTCAAATTATTTGGAAACACTTGGATATGTATGGCGTCCATAATAGTTGAAACAGTAATAGAAATAACTTTTTCAAAAGTGCGAAAATACATAAATAATGATTCACAGTCTATTTTTACATTTGCGGCGTAATAATGAAATTCTATGGCTTTTTGTTCCATCGATATCGATTTAGTAATGAATCAATCCTAATTAATATAATGGAACTCTGTAAATTTACCTGTTCCATTGTTATATGGTATCCATATTCGTCCTTACAAAAAAAAACAACAGACAAACTTGAAAGACTTTAGAATCAAACATTTTAGAACAAGGCAATATTAACTTTTTCGTTTGAAGCTTCAGAAAGCTTATAATAACTTTAAAACTCATCATTAAGTCAATAAACTACAGGTCATTCGCAAGCAACGCTTTATTTCTATTTTAACGAACTATAAATAACTGATTCTATACATTTGACTAAAATAAAATTCTGCTCGAGGGACGAAGAATTCCTACGTACGCATAAAATTCAAGTTTAAACAATAAAACGATAGTATTATTTGTTCTTTATATTTGTTTGCAAGCTTGATTAGCCCGAATAGAAATTTTTAGATGATTTCTAATGCACATAGACAAAATGCTCAATGCAGTTACAAATAGTGTGCTGCAATGTTAGAGCTATTTTTTTTTAATCAAAAACCTAGAAGAGATTTGTTTTATTTCAACATTGAACTGCATTAGACGTTATATAAAAAAAATTTAATTAGTGCTGAAAACAAAAACTATCTTGAATTTAAGTAAAATTCAGAGGAAAAGCTTATGAATAAATCAGCTTTTACGAGCATAATCCTTTTGTAAGCATACCATTCATTATTTAAGGAAATAATATATTCAAATGCAATTTTGTTTTATTATTTTGATGAAGTCGATCGTAGATCAATTAGTGATTTGAGAATTAAAGTAGAAAACTTCGAGCATTTCTTTCACGAATTCTCGATAAATTAAATGTTTTCTTTTGACCAATTAAGAATCAAAATAGAATTACTTTTGTCATACGCGCAATTTAGTCTTCAAGGTAATGAAAACAAGGTTCCACACATCTCTCATAAGCTATGCTATTCAATCTTGCAATATGAGTTAATTTTTGTTTTATCAATATAAAAGCCGGATCCAAAAAAAATAAGTAGATCATCTTTTTTCTTACTAGATACCAAGATTAATTTGTTATTTCGAATACAATGGATTCTATTTTATCGAAGAATCATTCATTATTCTAATGTCGTGCAACCATAGAAGTAATTACTCGTAATGCATTTAAATTATTTTTTTTACATCTGGAACTCTTATTTTAAATTTTGCTCATACACATGTATCGAATCACTGCACTCCTTTTTTTAATATTTTCTTCGGATATTTTGTTTCGCTTATTGAAAGCTAAATTTAATTTATAATTATTTTTTTTTTGTTAATATCTACTTTCATATAAGAAAAACAAACAAATGAAGAATTCTACAACAACTTTAGTTTCGCATCTTAAAATCATATTATTCATGCTCATAACATTCGAAGCACATTCCCTTTTATGGTGCGCTGCATGTCAAGTAAACAACCGTGTGGAATACAAGAAAAACAAGAGAACAACAAAATAGGCACGCAAGACGAAGAAGAAGAAGAAGAAGAATAAATCAATTTGGTTTTGGTTTCCGAGTCATACTAAAAAATTATTGGAATAATACCGATAGAGAGGTCTTGACATATATCAATGTTTGGAAGACCACGTATATACAGAAAAAGAATTTTAGACAATTTTTTGGAAGCAAACGTGAAAACGTGAAATACATGTCTATGTAATTAAAAGTATTTCGTAAGATATTGTGATCAAGGGAAATAGGCGCTTCAAAAAAAAAGAGAAAGAAATGATCACAGGGCTTTTATCGCACAAATCAATATAAGTTTTTTTATTGTTCAACGACAATAAGTTCTTCATCATCAGCTAATGGACGTTCACTTAATTCTTGACGAATAGCATCCATAAGCATCTTTTCGTCATTATGTCGATTTGCTAATTCATCGACATGTGATGATTGTGGTGGTGGTTGCTGTTGAACAGGACGATGTGGCTGTTGTGGCTGTTGTTGGTGATGATGCTGTTGAGGTTGTTGTTGTGGACTATACGGTGGATCGTCAGGAATAAGTGGTTTATCAAATCTTAATGGTCGTCGAGCATTACCATTTGCTGGTAATCCTGTTGGAGGTAATTGTTTTGGTGGTGATAGACGTCTTTGATGAGCTCGATCTTGTGCTAATCTTTCAATATCACTAGCACGATGATCATCATCGTCAAAAAGTTGTTCACGTCGTTTTTGTGAAGGATTTAAAATCCCGTGTACTTGAGCTTTATCACGCTCATGACGAAGAGCTAAACGTTCAACAAGTTCATTATCACCATTTTGTACTGGTTTATTTGTTTGTTTATGTACTGGTGGTGGACGATTAGGAACTTCAGTTGGTCGAGGTCGAATAGGACCAGCACCGTTCATATCAGGTGGGGTTGAACGAGTCGATGTACCTGATGGTGGCTTATGGCGAGTTGAAACGCGAGCGTAATCAAGAGCCTAAACGAAGAGAAAATAAATAAGAAACGTTAATAAAAAATTAGAATCATTCTCTATTACTCGTTGTGTTTTCGATGCTTCGGTTGGAATACGTGTATCTGATAATGTACGACGAGGAGCTTCAGCCAATATTTTCTTATTACGAGTTTCAACTTGTTGTGCATATTCTTTAGTTTTCGATAGTTTATCATTCTAAACGAAAACAAAATTCAATATATTATATTTAATTTCAAGATAGTAACTATACTTTTTCTTTATAATTAGGATTATCAAAATCAAAACCAAGATAACCACTACCAAATCCATTATTCTTTTTGAATTGGTCATAATCACGACCAGTATACGGTTTAAAGTTTGATCCTTTTTTAATATTATTCATTTTAGTCAAATAAGAATCTTTATTGAACACAGAAAATTGTAATGAATGCAAGAGAAAAAAAGAAAAATTACCTTCATCTCGTCCTTTATCACTATAGCTATATTGTTCACTAGTATAACTTGTTGGATGATATTCACTAGCATAACTAGGTGGATGATATCCACCTTGACCAACGCCTGATGTATGTTTACCATAACGACCCATAGATGGATTAACAGTTGGCTTTGTTGATGTTGGACTTCGATCAGCTGGTGAATGCGTACTTGGTAAAGTCTAAAATACAAGCAATTGAAAATTAAACATGAAAAATACAGGAAAAAAGCAATGGAAACATATATTGCAATGAGCAAAAAGTAGCTTCGAAGCAGCTACCTGCTGCCAAAGTCTTCGCTGGCAAGAACAATTAATCCAGCGACATTCGATAATTTTTTGTCTTTTTAAAATATGTTTTGATTTCTGAATTCAATTATTATCTATAATCTATGCTATAATTAAGCAACTAAAGAAATCATTCTTACCTGATCAATACTACGTTCTAATTTTCGTATATGTCTGTCTAAAGGATCTAGACCAGACCAATCTGGATGTTCGTTATTTTGTTGCTGTTGTTGTTGTTTAATATTTTGTAAATCAACAAGACGTAAATCGATATTCACTGATATTTTATCACCAACACGACTAACATGACTGTCTATAAAGATAAGCAGCAAAACAAAATAAACAAAAAAGTTAAGACAAAAGATTAATAAATTACCGAGAGGTATGGTAACAGTTGCTGGAAGATTTCCCGTCTGTGATTTATCACCTGGATTTAAATTAATTGTTACTGGTAAACTAGAACGATGTTGTGCATTAGGATATTCAACTGCAGAATCATTAATTAATGTTGTTGATTGCGCTTGATCGAACTCATTTTGTGAACTAAAAAAGCAGAGAAGAGAAAGTTCTTGTTTTGTTTGTCTTCTAAATTTACTTTTGGTTTTGATTTTGTTCATTTTTTCCGCCGCCAACAAGATCTTTTCGTTTTGAATATAAATTTTCATATTTTTTCGCCGGATAGCGATGATAAAAGTTTTCTTTGTTTTTAATCATATCAATATTATCATCGATATAATTTGTTTTTGAAACAGGTCCCGGCGGTGGACGACGTACTGGTAGTGAATTTCCGCCTTGTTTCGATTGAGCAGACGATTGTTGACTACCATTTCCATTCCATGCATTACTTGAAGTGTACACGCCTTTCAATAATTGTTCACGACGATTTGCTGATTCACGTTTTTTGGCATTTTTTTCTTGTACTTTAGCGTTTGTACGTTGTAAGTCATTCCAAATAGCTATTAATAGATAATTCATTTTATTTACAAATAGACTCGATAAAAACTTTATTTCTTTCATTTACCTTGTCGTTTTGAGTCTTGTTCATGTTGTTGATCGACATGACGCTGATTCGATGTCGGTAATGCTTGTTGTTGTTCTTGTTGTCGAAAAGAAATCTGATCAAGTTGATCGTCATTATGATCAGTAAAAAACAATTCTTGATTATTTGGATTATAATTTGTGCGTGGAATTTGATCATCGAAATTTTGTTGTTGCTGCTGCTGCTGTTGTTGTTGTTGTTGCTGTTGTTGCGGAGGTCTTTGATATTGTTGTTTTTGAGCAGGTGGAGCACGTTGATATTGAGAAGGAGCATATCCATCCTGATAGTCACCATATGGATCATTGTCATTGCCATTATTATTGGTAGTATAGTTTGTTGGTCGAAAAGAAGGTGGTTGCTGTTGTTGATATGGATTATTATTATTATTATTATTATTTGGAGGTTGTTGTGGAGGTGCATACGCTGGACGATGTGGTGGAGACAATCGCGCATATGAGTTATCAAAAGTTGTATCTCGTTGTCCATATGGTTGCTGTTGTGATTGAGGTGGAGGTGGTGGTCTTGCATTGGATACATAGTTTTGCCCGATAGCGTTAAATAATGGTTGTTGAAATAATTGATCGTCTGGACCGAAATTACTTAAAAATGATCCAGGTCCGTTATTGTTGTAGGATGACGGTAAAAATATATCAGTACTATTCATATTTGATGTACGAGGTGGTAGTTGCTTTTGGTGTTGTTGTTGTTGCTGTTGTTGTTGGTACTGTGAGGGTTGAGGTTGATGAGTTTGTGGTTGAGACCTATGATGCGTTTGATTTGATGAGTTTATACTTGGTGCAGAAAGTATTATTGATTGCCGTTGATGAACATGAAGATCTTGCTGATCTCGGGGATCGAGAGAATCGTACAGTTGTGCGTCATATAATGCATCATTAACAACACGATTATTTGTAGTGGTTAATGCTAGAAAATGAAGTTCATTAAATAAAACGCTCTTTACATAAAAGAAAAATAGGCTCTGTCAGACTTCTACATTAGGAAAAATGTCAGGCGACGTTTTACTGAAATAAAAAATTTGTTCGCTTCGCTACCTACTACATCATAAATGGTGTTTATGTTTGTTAGTTTTTTCTTGTTTTTCTGTTCTTATGACGACGATCATAAGCAACCGATGACACAAGAACAATTATCGTTAATACCATTTTACTGCTCTCCTCTCTTTTCCGATTTGTTTTTCTTTCAAATAGAAGAAAACTTACAAAATAAGGCAAAAGGAAAAGAAAATCAATCAAGCTATTTGACGTTTTCTTTTTTTCCCGTTTTTTTTTTTACAGTCAGCATTCTTTTTTTGTTTGAGTAAGTTACGCACAGAAACAATATGTACGACGAGCTTTTAATAAAAAAAATGTTTAAGATTGAAAACAATCAATGTCTTGTTATGAACAATGCTCTGATATCCTTGCCGTTGGCAAAATAGCCTTGCTAAATGACTCTCATTTATGTATGAAAATAGTTCTCTCATCAAACAAACAAACAAACAAACAGAAAGGAAAAGGAAAGAAAAGAAAAGAAAAGAAAAGAAAAGAATCCATCTATGATGGTAGGTATTTTTTTTACAATCGACCAAAGATACCTACCCTGATTGGATAGACCAGGTAGTCGACTAGCATTAGATTCGTATGGTACTGAATTTCGTCGTTGCATAGGTACCGATTGTGATTGTGGTAAACGTTGTTGGTTAGACATGGAATCAAGTTCAGCAAGTAGTGGACCAAGAAGAGGATCCTGTCGAGGATCAGCTCTATAATTAAATATTGTGTCTATGATTTATTGATATAGATCAATTATAAAAACATATTAATACTGTTTTACTTGAGAAGATCAAAAAATCATCATCACTTGTGAAGTCTTAAAAATGCATGTAATTGATATTTTTCTCTCTTTATATCAAGACACTTTCAAGTTAAATAAAAACATTGATATTCAAACAAGAGTGTTACGTGATAAAGAAAAAAAAAGAAATTGAATATTAGTTCAATATCATTGATGCTGCACTTTTCCTTGGAAATATTACATAATTCAAGCGATCTTATTTCATTATATCATATGAACAAAAGAAAAACGATCAATTCGTAAGCTAATTTATGGTTTCTACTTCAGGCATCGATCTCATTATTCATGAAGATCACACGAGACATACTTGATCGAGTTTCTTTTCATAAGTGAAGATAAATATCTTCTTCATTTTATGTAGTTCAAGATAAAGAAAATATTATGAAAAATGAATTCAACTTTTTTTCTTCTATATAAAAAATAACATAACACACGTGTTTTCCTTTTCTACGTCTTTAGCAACTGAACCTTGTCAGTTAAAAAACAAAATTATAATGTCACACACTCCATAATAACTTGAAAAATAATAGACAACATATTCCTTTCACACTCACACCTTTTTCAATGGTGTAAAAAGTGCCCTAGATTACGTAGAATAGAATCTTGTAGACATTTTCTCACAATCTTACAATCTGAAAATATGTTCTCTATATGTACCGAAGTAAGAAAACCTTTTTAAGGTCTAAAAAGTTATCGATTTTTTTCTTTAAACAAATCTTCGTTATTGTCGGCAAATTTAAAGCACTCACTTCTACTCAATCACTCAAGTACTATTTTCTACTTGATACTCAGATTGAATGATCCGTGTATGCCTTTTCTCTTCAAGGCACATGCGAAAAATTCATAAGTTAAAAGTAATCAATCGGAGATTGCGTGCTCAATACGTCTATCATCTAAAAATTTGCTTGGATTTTGCTGCTCACGAGAAAATAGTTGACATTGATGGCTATCAACATTTTCTGCTTCAGTTAGGAAAGTTATGCTGTTTCATATTTTATGAACGGTTTACTATTATGCTGTTGGAAACAAAACTGAACTCTAAAGCAAAACCTTGCAAGTGCTATACTGAATACGAATGATATAAAAGTTGTAGTTTTCTTTTTTAAGTAACTCAATGATAAAAAATAATATGCTCTGTTGTTTCTATAGTTTTCACTTAAAAAATATTTCTCTCAAGAACATTCAAATGTTGTATTTTTAATTTCAGAATCTCGTCGCTTCTGGTAATTGTGTTCTGTAACTATCGCAGATGGTGACCTTGAAAAATTATTAGTGATCACTTTTGATTAAGTTTCAAACTAAGAACAATGACGTTTAATAAAAGAAATCTTCATGGTTCAGCAAAGAAAGTAGCATTTCTTTTTTTTTCTATAAAAAATGTGAAAACGTCGGATTTCATCCGAGAGTTATGTGTACTGCAAAAAGTACATGGGACATATGAGTCATTCTAGAATGTCTGAACACCAAAATTATCATGAGAAACTAGGCACTTTGGTTTCTGGATGCAGTTTTTGTACATTTTGCGACAGTTTTCAGGCGATGTTTCGTTAGAAAGCTACGATTTAGTTCAAAACTAATGTCAGATTCGGAATCAGCGTTAAAAACTGAGTCGATTTATATATATTGTGGATAATTCTAAGAAAAGCTTTTTTTTGAAAAATCTCTGTACTCCCCCTCAGGGATGGTCTGATCATAAATGACAATTTTTTCGATAACTCAGCCATTTCTTGACGGATCCTTCTCATCTTCGAACTCGACCTAGATATTGATAAGACAACTCTGTGCACAAAATTTCAGCTCAATCGAATGTAATTGTGAAGAGCTATCGAATAAACGGACGGGCGGACACACCGACCAATTCTATAGTGTGCTCTTCTTTTTTGAGTACACAAAAAGGCAGTCAGAAGATAATGGCAAGAAGATTTATTTCGATTTAATATGAGATACTTATTCATTGAACTTGTAAAGCATTTTTTAAATAAACTCACCTTCGTATATTTGTCATTGGAGTTTGTTCTACAGGATTCGTTAATTGTACCAATGGTGCTGATGGTTTTGTTTCTTGTAAGAAATGTGTATTTGCTCGATATGGTATTGCAGCTCGTGTATTTGTTGCACCAAAAAGATCTAATTCGAAATCAAGTGAATCTATAAGTGCTTCACCCGTAGGTGCCGGAACCGATGATGTACCAATAATTGATGTTCGATGATCACTCAAACGACTTGGTACATATCTAAAACAAACAGATCTTCTTTATTTCATCAATACTATAATAATAATAATAATAATAATAATAACATGTATATTTTACCTATATATATCATCTTCTTTATTGTCAAGTGAAGGTGATTCTAAATAAACTCGTCTTCCAAATAATCCTGCATGATCATTTTCTTGATTTGATGATTGTTGTTTGCCGACAGGTTTTAAACTAAACGGTTCTGTTTTATTTGTTGATGGTTTTGAAAATAGATATTGATCATTGTCGAAATCATCTAGATTATTATCACTGAAATATCGGTTTGCCAAATCACGATCATCAATTATCATTCTATCTAATGTAGCCATTTGACGAATATTCTTAATTTCTAGAAGGAAAAAAAATATTCGAGTTGATTATTTACAACATATGATTTTCAGATTACAAAGTATCAAACTATATTTATTTTTTTTTCTACAACCACTTGACAGGATAACCTACAACTCTCTACTCCGAAGTCAACCCCATCATACGACCTATTGAGTATCCATGACAACAAACCTTCATTTTTAATCAGGCATCAATCAATTCTCTATTGAAATTATGCAAATCTTTATGTTTATTTTTCAAATTTTTCAAATTCTTCTCATAAAATTTATTAAAATATATTTTTAAAATCTGCACAGAAATCAATATTTTTTTATATGGTTCATTAAATACAACCAATAGAAATGGAGATCGGTGATGTCGTTTGTTTTGCATGAAAATGTTGAATAGATAAGATGAATTTATTTCATTTTATCTATTTTACTAATTAGCTTCATAGATATTTATATTTCAGATGGCACCTCATACACATTCACATTCTCACGGAGAAAAGAAATCGATTTTACATGCTTCAAAAACATGCCGTTTAGGAACGGTATTAGCTCTTACAATTGGATTTTTCTTCGTTGAACTTATTTGTGGTTATATTCTTCATTCAGTGGCTATTTTTGCCGATGCTATTCATATGCTCAGTGATAGTGGAGCGCTTATTATTGCAATGGTTTCCGTACGAGTATGTTATTACGAAACATTATTTTCATAGAATTAAATTTTCTCTTTTACATTTAGATTTCAAAACGAAAATCAGCTAAAAATACATTCGGGTATAGTTAATTAAATTCTTGGTTGGAAAAATAATTTATTTTTATTTTTTATATTTAGTTGGGTACGTGCACAAGAACTGGGTGCTATGGTTAATTGTATATTGCTGATGTCACTTTGTTTTACTATTCTTGTTCAAGCTATAAAACGTTTAATCTCAATAGAACCCATTGATCAAACTAGATTAAAATTATATATTATTGTTGGTCTAGTTGGCTTAGGTATTAATATTATGGCATTGGTCATCCTTGGAGGTTTGTTGTGGTTTTGTTTTTCAATTGTTTTGATAACAATCACATGTTTTCAGGGGATATGAGTCATGGACATTCACATGGAGGTGATAGTAAGAAGTCCAAGAGTGCAAAAGACAATAAAAAAGATGAGGAAGGTATCGAAATAGGCGAAGGTGAACATTTATGTGCTGATGAACAAAACGATAGCGAAAATCATCATGGTCATTCACATGGTCCTAAATCACCAGTGTTAAATGATGATCAAAACGTAAAAAAGAAAAAAAAGAAAGGACGTAAGCAGAAATTCCCAAATAAATAACAATTCATAAAATTTTGTTTTCTCTATAGTGGACGGAAGTCAAATGAATATTCGTGGTGCTTTTCTTCATGTACTGAATGATGCACTTGGCTCCGTCATTGTTGTTTTAGCTGGTTTAGCTATGAAGCAATGGCCTGACAACACATGGGTTAATTATATTGATCCATTAGCTAGTTTACTTATGATTTCTATGATTGTTGTATTTACTATTCCCTTGTGTAAATAATGATAAATATGATTTTATTTCTGTATACGATTATGTTTATTTTGAATTTAGTACGTGAATCAGCATTAGTTCTTTTACAAACCGCTCCAATGCATATTGAAGTAGCTGATTTACAAAAGCGACTTGTCGAACAAGTAAGTATGTCTTTTTATCAACTAGTACAGGTGAAATCCAGGCATTTACTTTTTCTTTCATAGGTACCTGGAGTTTTAGCTGTACATGAATTTCATGTTTGGCAATTAAGTGGTTCTAAAATCATAGCGTCTGCACATATACGTTGTCATAATTTAAGTGAATATATGGCCGTAGCTGAACAAGTTAAAGATTTTTTTCATAAAGAAGGTATCCATTCAACAACAATCCAACCAGAATTTATTGATGTTCGTATTCAAATTTGATTGTTATTACGTTTTTTTTTTTTTTATTTCTATAATAATTTATTTTATAGCAAGAAATTATTACTGGAACAGTCAGCGATAAAGAATGTATTCTCGAATGCCTTAAAGATTGTAGTATGAATACGTAAGTAGCATGGATTTATATAAAAATACTGATTAATTTAAATTTTTATATGCATAGATGTTGTGGTCAACCATCAAGTTATGTTAAACAACGAACACCTCGAATAGGTATAAATAATAACAAAGATTTTAGATTTATTTGTTGATGATATTTAAATTTTTATAATTACATATTTTTGTTTTATTTTGAATGTATTAGAAGACAATCTACAACGTCTACCAACTGAAACTATCGTACCATCCATTAAAATCATAAGTCCAACACGATCAAATAGTTATGTTGAGTAATTTAGTTGACAGAAAATATTGAACAAAATGTTTTTGCTTTGTTTAATATTTTCGTCTTACTTTTTGTTTTTCTTCTTTCATTATTCGATGCTGTTAGTTGTAGCAATAATTATAAACATGAGTGTTAACATACACAGTGAATGGTTGAATAGTCGAGTTTAGTTACAGAGAAAGTCGAACCAAATGCAGATCTGAATGTTGTGTATGTATGCAGTTATTCATCCCTTTATTTTCCATCTCCTTACTATCCCTCTTTCTACTAATTGTTATTCTTGTAACGAAGATTTTTCATATGTCAATATGTAACTTTTGTTTAATGCTTTTATTCTGTTTAATCGTCATGTTTCCACTTCATTTTTACGTCATATTTGTTAAAACAATAATGAAGATAAAAATCAGCATAGATTTATTTTTTTTTCTATTTTAAACTAATATTTATATTGAAGTTAACCATAAATTATACAACAATAATAATTATAATAATAATAGTTCAGATTCAGATTCAATTTGATTTGATTGGTTGAGCAGAAATTATCTTGAAAAACAAGACATAAATATTGAGCTCTACGTCAACAAAAGTGAATATCCTTCTGAACGGAATAGTTTATTTTTAAATCTAATAAAGACATCCAAGAAAAACGTTTTTCTTTCTAGTTAATTATTCTGTCATTCATAGAAACAATTCGTCATGAAATGTTCATTGAAGCTTATAAGTATAAATCTGATTGAGAAGAATTTCACCGGCAAGCTTTGCTTTTGCCTAATATCAATTTGTTTGGTTGATGAAATAAATATTATTTTAAAAATTTAATGTGGAAAGAATTTTCGTTTCAATGATATTAGACAATACATGGTTGTTTGTTGGATGAGCGATTTCTATATGTATACTGTTATTCATCTTTAACAGACATATATCATAATATTCATGAATTCAGCAAGACAAAAATCTCATTGAATTTTCTTGAATATTTAGAGCAAAATAAATATTGCTTATCTATGTCACGTTTTTTTTCTTAATGAGATATTAACCAATAAATCGTATATATATATATGTATATATTTCGAGTCCCGCTAGAGAGACTAAAGGTAAGACTGGATATAGGATTTCCATTTTGTTTTTCTTTCCCAAATACAATTTATTACAATACATCAACTATAATATCGATAGGGAAATATTGAAACATGGAAGCAATAGATATGTCAAAGACTAAAACTCGGCAATCAACAATAAAATAATCGTAAATGGATGATTGCGTTTTGATTCAAAATATTATATTCATACTACTTGTTATCATATAAACACGATAATATCCAAAACATTTTTTTTTTCATATCGATGAATCAATAAATTACCATACTTGTCTATATTCTACGATATCAACCATTATTCGTTGATTCAGTTATTTTTTTCCTAGTGATTAATGAGAAAGAATGAATTAGAAACGGCAGCTACACATGTGTGTATCCAAATATATGAATATATATATATATATATAATATTCGTTACACAGTTACAAATAACAGAAGGCAAGGTTTCAATACGCATATTTTATACCTATATGCAAAGCATGCGTCTTGACATATATATATATATATATATATATATACATATACATGTGTGTATGCCCACCCAAACAAGTAAGAAAAACAGGTGATAATATGTATGCTTTGGCGAATAAACAGCTAAACCACATTCGATTCTATTATCTTATTTCTTTCTTTTTTTCTTCTTCTTTTCGATGCCTCTTATTTGGCATATACTTTTAACAACTTCCAATAGATACTTTCTTCCATATACATTTATATCTATTCATTCAAATATTGGAAAATGTCATTGTTATATTAATGATTCTTTTATCTCTATCAGTCATTTACTATTTCGTCTGTAGTATGCATGAATATACATGCATATATATTTTTCTATTCTTCTTCATCTCTTCTTCTTTTGAATATAAGGTAAAACAACGAACACGTCTTCCGCGATCGTCGATGGAAGAATGAAAATGATGATACAATGGAATGAAGAAGAACTGGAGTAGTGGGTACCTCTCTATTCATGTCTTCTTCTGCTTCTTTTCTTCGTCTTCTTTTTCGTTGAATCGATCAAAGAAAAAAAAAGGTAGATCTATGTTTGATAGTGGTAAGTAACGAATGTTGTCATCTATTGAATAACAACTAGACAACAGCAAAAAAGAAACATAGAAATGAATGAGAATGACTAACATGATAGTTTTTTTTTAATCAGAAAATCTCGTGTCATTAGGCATCTCATGTTATTTCTCTATTTTTCTTTTCTAATTACATGTATTTAGTTTATCAAACTATTCTGATCACTACTCGTTTCCCATGCAATCAATCATATAATGCAAATCGCTTTTTATATAATTTAATCTTTTTTTTTCGAGGTGAGTTATCTCTGAATTAGACAAGTAAAAAGTTCCTGAATGATAGAGAACAGAATCAACAATTATGATTGTCTGCCGATTTTTTTTACTTGGTCGTTGTATATGCTTTTTGTGATACGGATTTTCCCGTCAGCGTTCATTCAGCTTTTTGCTTCTTTTTTTCTATTTCTTCATCCGTTCCGAATACATGATGGAAAAAAAGCAAGAGAAAGAAAGCTTTGTACCCGCCCTGATAATTCAGACTGACGTTAGACACATTCTCATGTAGACGTTCTTGTGTGCACAAAGAAATCGGAGATTAGCTAGAAGACTGCAAGTATGCTCATATTTTCCAAAAAAAAAGATACAGATTGAACGATTATGGAAGAAGAAAAGAAAAATACGATACTTACTATGAATGATATGGAAAGAGAGTTTTTCTGCTTTCTTTTTTTTCTGTTTCTTTTTCTTTGCTGTGTCGTATTTTTTTTGGTGAACGTGTCTTGCTTATTGTGCAAAGAGGTTTGCCGTTTTTCTATCCATCGTGTCTTCATCTTTTTTATGTTGCCGGAAGGCAACGTTATATCTTTCCACTTATCTACTTCGAATGGAACTATTCGTTCTTTTTTCCAATCGCATTATAGCGATACGATTCATGTATCTTCTTAAAAAGAAAGAAACTCATATTTTTTATCTTCATATCCTCATATTAGAAATGATCCATGAATTCTATCAGTGCATGTGTATGTACATCGATGTATATATATATACACACAGATGTGACAAGAATTATTAAGAGTATCAGTCACTTGTGCCTACACTCCGTTATTGGAAATTTCTACTGATGCCGATGAAATCTCATTCTGGAGTTTTTTTTTTTCATTCGAAGAATATATATATGTGCGTATATGCATATATTCAAATGAAATATTAAATCTTTTTTTTCATTCCTTCTTTCATCACTTTCATTTTATACGCACATCCACCCATACACCAAACAAACAAAGTCGAATGGGACTTTGAATTTTTTTTATGTGTATTAAGTATTCGATAGAGAATAAAATAAACTTTTCTTTTCTTTCTTCTTTCGCTCATATTCCATTCTTGGAAGAAGTCTTTTTTTTCTTCTTTTTTTTCTTGTAGAAATATAAATCGACAAGATGTTGATGCCATCTCAGTCGCTAACATCGACTACCACTATTCAAACATTACCTTCAGATCAACAACAGCAACAAGAATACGTCGATACATTAAACAGTCAAGCGAACAGTACAGTTATAAAGTTTCGACGAGAAAAATCCATGGAATTCGACGATGATACGAGATTTATTGGTAATATCAATGATGATATCAATAATAATCATTCAACATTTGCATCAACAGATGAAATGATCAAATTAGAATCAAATCACTCATCACCAGCATCAAGTATCAATGAAGACGCACATTTAGTAATACAAACTTCATCATCACCAGTTCATTTAACAAGTCCAAGTATAAAACTTTATTATATTTGTTCAAAATATCTAAAGAAATTCTCGCTTTTAGCAAATAGTAGTGTAATGATTCGTGCACAGAAAATTCTCTCGAATCGTCGCTCGGTTCGACCATCATCGAATCATCGATCAACTAATGAAAATGAACATAGTACATTGATAAATGTCAACGAACCTGATCCGAATGTATTTCTAATATCATCTGATACGAATTCTCATAATACAATAAGAAAAACAAAACACGATGTTAAACGCTTCGTTATATACATAGATGAACAATTCGAAGAACGAAAACCTTTACATACAGTATCAGCTGAATCGTTATGTCGATATTTAAAACATTATTTTGAAAATACAAAAAAATTCGATGGCACACAATATGAACCAGATACATTAAGAAGTTTTCTACTAAGTATTGAACGTTATTTGAAAAGTAAAAAATATGAATATAATTTAATGGAATCGCCGTTGTTTCAATCATGTCGACAAGTGATCATGACTAAACGCGAACAATGGAGAAAAATGGGTGGTGGGAATCATTCAAATAGTCATCATCATCAATCAAAACCATCATTAATTTTATCTAATATAAAAAATTTAACCATATTTGATCGAACAAAGCCTGATGGTTTATTACTTGAAATGTATGTTCACATAACCAAACTTTGCCAAGATAAAGTTCTAGCGATACCACAATTACTTTGGAGTGATATTGAATTAATCGATGAACAATATCTTATACGTCGTCAACAAAAAACAGAAAATCAAACGATAAGGTTAACTTGAAAGAAATTTATATAGCGAAAGAAATTTTGGTTTCTCTCTCTCTCTCTCTATCTATCTATCTGTTGTAGACTTTGTGCAACGCCAAGTCAACCATCGACATGTCCAGTACAAGCTTATCGTCTGTATGCAACTCATCGACCACCACAATGCAATACACCTCAATCACCTTTTTTCCTTCTGCCGCGTACTTCTAGTACTCATCATATTTGGTAGAAATATTTTTTCCTTCTATTATTACTTAGTTATGAAAAAGAAAAAAATCTTGCTTTAGGTACAAAACTACAGCAGCTGCTAAAACTCTTGAACAAGTTCTTCAACTCGCTATTCATCATAGTACTCTTTCGAAACAGACATCATCTCCATCATTGTTATCAAATTTAAAGACGAATGAACGTTCATCAAGTTCTTTCCTAAATGATAAATCATCTCCAATATCGATACTTAATGGAAAACGAACTGAAACACGAATATCATCTCCTAATGTATTACCATCATCAAAAAGAATGCATTCATCGCCTTCGTTAGTACAACCATTGAATCTCGTTGTTACATCAAATAATACAACACCCGAAGAGGATAGTGGTACAGCATCATCATCGCCAACAAATTCATTATCAAATGATGTTACTTATTTATCTGTATTCAATAAAAACGCATCGCCATCGACATCGATTACTAATATATTTCATAAACAATCATCACCACCACCACCAACAACAACAACATTAACAACAACGAATCCTATTTGGGATGAAAGTGTCACTGATATACTATTAACTGTTGCAAAACAACGCGATACACGTGTAGTTAAAATAAATATTCTTCGAACATATTTAGAGGAAAAATTAGGTGTCGTAGAATTTTTATGCCTTTATCGTGGATTTAAATCGGAACCAAAGTTAACATTTTATGGTACACCATGGGAACATTATCAATGTTTTTTACCTGTCCTTTTTACATTACTTGCACTTGACAATACGACTGTTTAAGCAATGTCGTTTCTCTTTTTCAGTTTTCTTTTTTTTTATGTTTGTTTTTATCAATCAAAAGTTTTAATTTGTTTCTTTGTTTGTATATCTCAAAATATGTCATAGAAAAAAAAAGCGAAAAAAAAGAAAGCAAAAAGCCTTTTTTTAATATTAAAATATGCTATATGATCAATACTTTTCCAATGATTTCTTTTCAGGTAATTGCAAAATAAAGTCATTGTTATACATTTGACATTTTACTAATAAACCAAAAAAGTTTATTAAACCGAAATAAGAAATCGTTTTCGTTTTAAACAAAGAATATTCAAAGTGAAAATAATCTTATGAAAACTCGATTCTGTGAACTTTCAATAGACGCATATGAATTCTTATCGTTTGAATTTCAGAACAACATACATAGTTTATGTCAACTTCAGGAACATCTCATTCAATATCATAGGCGATCTTTGAATAAACAATATCAATGTGTGTCATATGCTTATAACGAAAAATTAACTCGATCAGTTAATGAAAGCAATTCTACATAATAGAAAACATATGTTTTACACTGTTTTTACTTTATAGTCAAGAAATATTTATGTCATCATAATATACTCTATAGCATCATGAATAATGCTTATATTTGAAATATAATTATTACGAGATTTGTCATTATTTATATTTAGTATGTACATATGATCGGTACCGTTGAATCATTCAATGTGAAATATCGATCAATTGGAAACCCAAAATATTCTATTGTATTGACACGATTTCTTTCAACTAATTCAGATAGTTATCGAATCGACTTTTTCTTACGCATGAATTGATTCGAATCGTTTTGATAGAACCAATGAATAGTATATATATCTGAGTAATCAATCGTCTTTTTTCAAGTGTATTTGAAGAAAAACAAGAAATCAGAAATATATCTGGTGCACCGTAAAACACACATGCCCGCTTAGTTTTTCAGAAATTCAACACAACAAAACGCATGAATAAGGAAAAGAGAAAACAAAATCATACACGCTAACCATTTGTTAAACACAAATTGTAGAAAGAAAAAACCAAAACATAGTAGTAGAATTCAACCAAAAACAAGCAGAAATAAAAACATTTCATTTATTATAGTCTAATTCAAACGGGAAGTACACAATCGATCAGATGAAATATAAAGAAAGATTTTGATCATATGCACGAAAATAGATCATCTATAGGTAAAGTAAAACAAATTATTTTGTTCGATACTCTTTCCGTCTACGTTAAGCAGAAACACACTGTACATATACATAAAATAACACTGTAGTTATTGTACAAATGATTTAGTCATCGTTACTGGATGTCCGACATTTGCACGAACAGGTGTATCGCGCATAGATTCCATTCTAAAATAGAACAATAAAAATTAGAATAAGATTCTACTCGATCAATATAATTTAGATATATATTCAAATAACACACTGAAAATTGACGAAAATTTTGTTTCGTGATGTTAGCTAGTTCATACACACAAAAGATGTGCTGGATTTGTTTCGATAATAAAGTATTAAAGAAAAAACAGACAAGAAAAGAACTCGGTTTAACTCACGAGGAACTACAAAAAATATTATGAAAATTTATATTTNTTCATAGCAGAATTCATGTTTATACCTTGAACAATCAAAACTTGATAATGAGTTCGCAGAATAATGAGTTCGTTCTTTATTTTTTTGTTTTGATTTATGTCGATGAAGAAACGAAAGTTTTTTTGGAGTTGGAGTTGATGTCGATAAAAAATTTGAATTATCAACAATATAATTATGTGTGCCTAGCAAAAAATTTCAATAGTTTTATTTTGATCAATCGAAGAAGAAAAAAACAAATTACCATTCTCATATTCCCCTAATGCATCAGTTTTAGCAGCATGTGCTTTCTTTTTTGAACTTGACCGAAATAAATTTTTAAATGATTGTGATATGGATCGACTACGACGAATTGGTCGTACATCAGTTGGATGCGCCAGGATATATTCTAGAAAAGAGAATATCGAATAGGAAAATGTTTGCATACTTTACAAGAAAAACTGCTTAGTATATGTCTATGATTTTTCAATAATCATATCATGCTTAATGGTGAAGTAAACATGCATTAACATACCGGGGTTCGGTCCTAGTAGAGCTGCAGAAAGTGATTAACATTTGACAAGTGAGAGAAAAACAAAAGCAAAAACTTATTTGAAGCTCACCCGATGAAAAGCTATGTGCTACAGGATTAGTTGGCGGTGTTTGAACACTATTATTTAATTGTGTGATACTACTTGTATTTGAACTCGTACTATTATTGTGCTTGTCTTTGTTACGATTTTTTCGTCGTGGTAATGTTAAATGTTTCAGTGAGCTCATAAATGATTTCGATTTTTGAGGTTTATCATATTCATGATTACCATCCCGAATCGGTAATGGTGAATATGGTGAAAATGTATTTGTGCTTGGACCGATGTCTGAAGATCGTGGTATTGTTGATAAATAATCACGATTCTAAACAATCGATTAGAATTAAAACGATCATAGAATTTCTCTTTGATTCTTAATAAAAATAAGAGAATCATCATGCAGATGATTCAATGCAAACAATAAATTGTTAAAAATCAATTTATAAATTCATAATACAGTTATAAATAAGTGCTACTAATAGAGAACAGTGAAATTTCAAATTTTGTAAGATAAAAATTAACTTTCATATTTATCTTTTCACTACTTCTGACGAAAATATTTCATGTTTTTTTTTTAATCTATTTAATTTTAGTAGAAATATTTAAATCGATCACTTTATTCATCGGCCCTCTGAATCCTGACAACATCGGGATATTTCTCTCTACAACTATTAATAACTGAAGTCTTTCATATGTTTATTCTTTCGTCCATTTCCACATGTTTCGTAACAAATCGATTGAAGCATTTTATTTTACAAAGGTCAACACTCTGAGAACATCTTAAGTCATAAATTCAAAATTTTTCTCATTGATCAATAAATGCATTTCTTCTTTCTGAGCTAATATTTATATAAATTTTGAATGAATTAATTAATATAATTTTCCCAAACTCTTACATATGCCATGCAAAACTATCATTCATCTTTTGCCTATCTGTTTTCACTTACATCATCATATAGACTAGTTGATAGACCATAATTTTTTGGTAGTGTACTCGTTTCATACGACGATAATAAAAAGTCATTTGATGGTGACTGTTGATATCGTTGTGGATAGCTTTGTTCGATTTTATTGATATCTATTTAAATAAAAAAATCATATTTGTTAATTGCATTTATTCGATAGAAGAAATTCGTATAAAAAGCATGTCACAAACAATTACTACCTCGTTCATTATACGTCCAAATTTGACTGTCATCTATACTTTCGACATCATATCCATTGTTAGCTAAGATTAGGTTAGAGAAAAGAAAAACAATAAGTAGATAGGATGATTTATTAATTTAATAAGCGTGAAATCATGCAAAAACAAAATATAGCTCGTGATAGAATTAGAAGAATCTTACCGATCAATGTTTCTTCTTCAGACAAAGTTGAAAACTAAAAGATAAGGTATTTAATTTAATTTTGATATTTTTTATAAAATTATTTTTTAATCCATTGCAATATATTTTTAAGAAAAAATGGAGACAAAATATTTCATGAATTATTTCAGAAGCAAAATCAAAAAACTTGTTAGAAAAAAATTTTGCGGAAGTATTTTCGTGATTTCAAACGATCTATTAATCGACTTGTACTGTCTCTCTGTTTGTAATCTTCTGGTGGAACAGGTTGAAAAGAGTGAGCTGTGTTAACGTTGCGCATGCTATTTTCTGATATTAATGATTGCAATGGTGGAGTTTCATGCTTACTACATGAAAATGAATCTTCTAGTGAGGTACATTTTATATAATTTGGTGGACGTAATTCTTGTGGTTTTCTAGTAGCATTTGCCAATGTTGTTTTAAATAACAACGATGAACATTCTGTTGAATGGATTGACGGCTGAACTTTAAAACCTGTTGCATGTACTGATGGTTGAACTGTAAAATTTGTTAGATGGACTGGTGGCTGAACTGTAAAACCTGTTGATATCATCGGTTTTATTGCAGTAGCAGTGTGCTTTGTATTTACAAGTGCCAGTCTTGGTCCCGTCGGTGATAATGGTAGATGATCAATACTATCCGAGTTTTCGTTTTCTTCTAATCGATGATTGCCTAACGATGGTTGTTGCAACATATTTGTTGATAAGTCTTGTAAGTCTGCTATGTTTGAACAAGAATTTGATTTAATCGCTTGCAAAGTCGGTAAATGTGAGCTCTGTTGTCGTTGCATATTCTGATTATGTGCATGCTTTGAACGTACTGATGGACTTGTACATAAATCAAAAAAAATTCTATTCAAATTTGTTTGGCTACGACTGCGCACCATTTGTATTTATTTTCGTATGATAGTCACTGATGTATTCAAGTAAATAACAAACACTTTGATATTTTACATTCTCTTATCACGCCCAATTTCACATGCACAATAACGAAAAAAGCGGGGTACGTGACATATAAAAACAGAACAAATATGAAATACCCAACTATTGTCGAACCAATCAGGGTGGCCAGATCGAAAATCAAAAAAATCAGAAAACGATCAGAAAGGTTTTTAGTAAAATCAGAAGTTTATCAGCAAAATCATTTTTTGTGAAATAGCGACTTCTGTATAAGATGCTGGCATTAACTATTCCACTACTTTTATGTCATTGACTGGCACTTCATTTCCAAAGATTTGTCACTATAAAAATGAATATTCATCAATCGATAACGTATCTTTACGAAAAACTCTTTTTTTCCTGTATATGTCGAAACGATAGTGCTGTGACTAATTAATTTACTTCGATTTGTTTCTCTTCACAATCAAATTCTACCATATTAATATCATCCAATAGATAATTTTGTTTTCATTTGTGGAATGTACAATTAGATAAGATTCTCGAAATCAAGAAAAGAAATTTATCAAATTCTAGTGCATTGCTGAAGTTGCCTATATAAGTCAAAAAATTACCAACGAATAATTGAGAAAAACAAGGTGCCGCAATATACATTTATAATAGTAATGTGTTATAATTGTACTGAACTGCAGTAGCAAAACTGAGATCTGAAATAGTTTCGAATTCGGAAAAAAATCAGAAGAAAGTATTAAAATCAGGAAAACTCAAAACATGGTAGGAAAATCAAAAGAAATCAGAAGATCGGAAGAAATTCAGAAAGGACTTCAAATTTCAGAATTTTTCCCTACTTTTCAGAAGATCTGACCACCCTGGAACCAATCAACAAAAAAAAACAAGTTTGTGAATCAAATATAAAGAATAGTAAAAACTCTGAATGTAAATGTATTCTACACAGAATATACTCGATGAAAAAATGCACTATCAAATTGATTAATATGTTGTTTTTAATTGTTACTATTTAAAGGTTTTTTTCTTACTATTGAAAACGACATGGTTCTATTTCTTTTCTTTTTCTATGCTACGTAACGAAGGACGGGAGACGCTTTCTCTAGACGATCACAAGTCGTTCTTTTCATTTACGATCATATTTACTGTAGATGAAATAAAACTGAGGTATGCTTTTATGCTTACTTCAAGTCGAATAATTGATTCAGGATATTGTTGACTTATTTGTATGTCTTGTTTGTAAACTGTACTCATCTCATAGGAAAATGGTATTGATAGATCAGCATAAACGGTGTCAGCTAAAATAAAGAAGATATTTTCCAACGATTAGTTGATGATTTTCAACAAGAAAAAATCAATCAACGAACTGTAGTCATTGTTTTGTCTTTTTTTCGATTTTTTATGATCGATTATTTGTAAACGTATCAGATTGCTTTGTTCGTTACATTCAAAAGTAAAACGTTCATCCCAAAATCTTAAGAGAAAAAATCCAAATGAAAAATTTCGATCGGAAAATATAATTAACGTACGGATTTAAACCATTTTTTGCAATATCTGTTTGTTTTATTTGTTTCGGATAATTTAATTCGAGAATACAATATGGCTGTTCAACATCTATTGATTAATAAAAAGAACACATATTTGCATAAAATCACGAAGCGAAAACAAGATAAAAATAGTTACCATGCAGTTTAACAGCTTTGACAACACGAATAAGTAATCGTTTTGGTTCTTTTTCTAATGCTAGATCTTTTGTAAATATATATCGATTAGAATCATTAATTAAAACTGTCGGCATGGAATCCGACGGTTGATATCGCGTTGAAGCTGTTTCATGAGTACGAGATCCAGCTGTTTGAATCGATGATGACGGTAGTTGATTGATAGACGAATGCTAAATAAAATAAAGTACTCAACTAATAGTTCTCCTATCGGTTTCGACCATCAAAGAAATACAAAGTATATTTTGATTGTTTTAGTTATTTTTCGTCCCTACGAATATTATTCAAATTTCTTATGATTAGTCAGGTGCAGGCAATTCAAACTTCAAGTCATTTTTTTTCTGTGGTTTGTTTTACATCATTTGACAGAACAAGAGTTGTTGATTACGAAAATCTAATTTTTATTTTCAGTAAATGCTTCCTTTCAGTCAAAATTTGCAAAATATTCAATTTGTATCGTTTCCTCAAAAAAGCACAACTTTTCCGAAATATGCCAACTATTTTGTTTTCTCGTTTTGTTCGACATCTGAAAATTCGTTTTTTAGATTCAGCATCAAAAACTGACTAGAACTAAGGTATTAAATCAACTCTAGACATCCACAACTCTATTGGTGGTGGTACTTCGAATCATGTCGTGTGCATTACGTATCGGTCGATATTCTAAACCTATCTAGTTTTTCTACGTAAACGATAGAGTGCCATATTTCATGTCACTCTATTCACTATACCACCCTTCGCTACGCTACGAATCATTATTTTTTTCTTTTCTTTTCTATGCTGAGAAAAGTCGCTTTTACTAAATTTTGAATGAATTAGCCATATTTCTTCTCGTATTTCTCAATTTTCTTCATCAAAAATTAGTCTTTATACAAATTAATAATCATATTCGGAATCAGCATCAAAATTTGAGTTGATTGATATGTATATTAACAGCTTTCAATGGTTTCCGAGGATTTCGAATTTTTACCCGTAACGGTGACGGAAAATTTCATTCAAAAATGACATGCAACCAAAATGGTCGAAATATATATCAATCAACTCAGTTTTTGATGCTGAATCTGAAAAAATAATTTTCAACAGTTGAACAAAACGATAAAACAAAAACGTTGACATCTTTCGGAAAAGTTGTGCTTTTTCGAGGAAAACGATACAATTGAATATTTTGCAAATTTTGACTGAAAGGAAGCATTTACTGAAAATAAAAATTAGATTTTCGTAATCAACAGCTCTTGTTCAATCAAGTGATGTAAAACAAACGAGAAAAAATTTTTTTACTTGAATTTCGCATTGCCGGCACCTTAATTTAATTTGAAAGTCAACTATACAGATTGGTATTATTTAAAAACTAATTTCTTTTCGTTTTAGTTAACTCTTCAATTAATGAGTTAATATATATGGTGATGTATTCTACTATAATATATTTATCTTTCGTAAAATAGTATCGCCTGTAACTGGATCTGACATTCAGTCCGATTCCAAACATGGTTTGAAGTCTCGATTACAATCTCATGATAGGATTCACTCTGGTAATAATTTAGATCGCTATAGTTCAATATATTTTTACATCCACTCTCTCATTCTTAATTTATGTCGAAGCATCGTAGTGCAATTGCAATCGTTTTCCAATAAAAACTCATCTATCAATGATCGTGAACTATACGACTAAGTAATTGTGTATATGGATAAGAAAATGAGTTATTGAAAAGGTCAATATACATCATTGTGATAGAAAAAGCATTCATGTGTGTATGTATCCATAATCGTGATATTTGCCACCAACACTATATTCTTTTCCAGCGTAATCAACAATCGGGAAATGCATACTTGGCAATATCGATCAGAGTTTAGAAGAAAAAAGACGAGATCAAGTGAATCCTGAGTTATTTGCTGTTTTGCTCGTGTCTAAGCGCGAGTCTTAATATTATATATTTTAACATATAAAATAGATACTTCAAAAACATACAGCAACTGCTAAAGTGTCTATCAAATGTCAATTGACTTTAGTCAAGCACCGGGTACATGTACTTGAATATAAGCACTAATACCCGCTGGGATCGGATTTCGACAATTTTTATCCATGTAGGGAACTGCTCTATAAATTGAAGAAACCTTTTTATTTTTATATTCATCTTTAGTTTCAAACAATCGTTAAGGAATAGATAAGTGTTTTCTTCTAGTCTTTGTTTTCCTTCAATGACAAATAAATAATAACATATCTTACCGGTTGTTTTGAATCTGGATAAGATCCCAATGCAGAATTATAAAGAGAAGTATGATGTGTATCTTCTTGATTATCTGATAGGCGAAACGAACATTGAACAGTGGTTCGATTAATAGTTTCGTCTAGTACTTTCACAATAGATTGTTTTTCATTGACTGATAAACTCTAACAACAACAAGAGAAAATAACGAACTGTATTCGAAGACAAAAATCAAAAAACTTTACATTATTTGGATCAATTATATTCACTGGATTAATGTAAAGCTGTTGAAGATTAGCTTCAATTGTATATTGAGTGGGATTAATAATCAATAAAACATGCAATTGACCAGATAATTTCGGTGTCTCGAGAGAAAAATGTTGTTCTTTAAATTTATTAACAATATTAAGAATTAAATGATCAATGTCAAGGACAGCATTAATGACCTTTAAAAATAGATTAGAAATTTTTCATTTTAAGAGAACGATAAATACTTAATGCACGATAAATACTTACTATCTTTTCAGCAGGTGTTTCACCGTTGCTATTATTAGCAGTTTGAGAAACATCACGAATTTTTGCATTAGCAAATTGCAATGTTTCCACGCTGAGTTGCTCCTAATAATAATAATAATAACATGTTTCTTTCAATTGGCTTTGTCTATTAATTTGCTTAAGGACACACATCAGTATGGTGTACAGATGGAAAAACAAAGATCGTATTGGATGATAAAATACAAACATATGCAAGAGGCAAGGCACAATAAATAATGGCCTCATTACTTTCTTGATATCTCTGTAAATTTTTATCGCAAAGGCAATCTTTATTTTTTCGAAAACACATTCGTTATATGGACCTACATAGAATCGGATAATTTACTTAACGACTAGGTTTTTCTCATGTTCCAGACCTATACATATTTGGACAAAGAGATTAGATCAAACTTTCAAGGAAACATGTTTTCTGAGAAAGTATTTTTCTTGACGTTATGACAAGTTTGTAAACTATTATAGTTACTAGAGTACTATCAACAATTATTTCGAATCTGTTATACATTTTCATATGACTTTTGAAATATATCAGTGTCCAAAGAATAAAAGAAATTCTTTGTGTAAAAGAAAACAATATATATATATATATATATATATATCTTCGGTAGTTTTCTTTAATCTCAGTTTTGAATATCAGTTCTAAGAAAAGAATAACAATCCACTTGACAAGAAAATGATGAATATTCGTACAGATTTATCAAGTGACTCTAATTCAAAGAAGAAGAAGAGCAAGAAACAAAAATAGAACATAATTTGTGAACGTTAAAAATTAACCTACAATACTGAGGGCGACACAATTTTTTGTTATTTGAAGAAATTATTTTACCTTTCGATTTTTAAGTTCTTCGTTTAATGATCGTGCAAATTCATTGTAAAACTTTTCTCGTATATGACTTTTGGAATTTAATAACGCATTTAAAAGTGATGGCGTTCGTTTTTGTAAATATTTATTTCGTATTCTTATCAATATATATTGTTTATAAGAATAAACTAATTTTAAAAATTTTTGAATACATTGTAATAAACGACGATATTCAAAAATAATTAAGAAAATGATAGTTAATAGAATAAATGTTGTGAGAATGCTTAGGTATAGATAACGTTGATTGGTTTTCTCAGAAAGAAATGTAAAATGTAGACGAGTTTTATTATAATACAGTGTCAAGTGATCAATTAAATCGTTAAAATTAGCCCGATGACGTTCAATGAACGCATCAATAATAGCTTGACGATTCATAGACACCGTGAATTTCTGTAGGGTACTAACAAAATGTTGTATATACCATACACGTATACACTCTGCGAAAGAAACTCAATCATCATCAACATAGAGTTGCTGTCGTACGGCTTTTTTTTTCATCTTTCTAAATGTATTCGCCCATATTTTGTCGTTAAGAATACAGAAAACGACAGGAAAAAAAAGAGAGGGGAAGCACAGAAAAAAATCTGCATAGATATTATGTGTAGATGATGTCTCTCAGAGACAAACACATCCTCGATCCTAGTATATATATATATATATATAAATATAGCTGATGCGTTTGATAAAAGCTCTTTTTTTTTCTTCGTCTGACAAAAAACAACCCGTCAGGATGTCATTGACGAGAAGAAAACAAACAAAACAAGAGGCATCATCGGAAAAAAGGAACAGCTTTGCTGACAGTTAACTGAGTCAATCGGTATGTCTTTCTAAGTAACGAGTAATGTTGTATAGCGTCAAGGTTAATCTTGATTAGAAATAGAAGGTCATTTTTTCGATAACTTACAACTTTTTTTATGAAGGTACTGTTAATTGCTATGCGACATAATTCACTAAGATTTCTGAAACCATCATTTTTTTCATCTTCAAGCCACAAACAAAGATGATTTGCAATTTTCTGATCCAATGGACGAGTGTTACTATTTGATGAAACTGTTTGTTGACTAATAGATGATGATATTTGTTGTTCTGTTACTATTGCTCTTGATAAATTGTTTCTATTCGGTGTTGTTGTACGTTGTTGATTCTTTGATGGCCCATCAAAATTTTCTTGATGATGAAATAATGAAAAATAAGTTTGTTTTCGATTTATTAGAACTGCGTAAATTGCTCCTAAAATAACAACTAATACACCAATAATAGCCCAAAATCGAATAAAACGATATAATTGTGTTTTAACATTTCGAACTGGTGTTTTTAATGTGAGAGCACATGAACAATTTGGATAATGACGATAACATCTAGGCCCATTAGACTTTAATATCGATAAATAAACTGGAAATGGTGAATGATGACGATATGTATCAAGAAAATAATGATGTTTACGATTTAATAAACGATAAGGACTAGACTGTTTTGTATAATCATAACATTTAAGATCTGTATATGCCGTATAAAGAGATGTTGCATTATACCGTGGAAAATGACGTGCATGTTTTGTTGATGAAAGAAATATATACGCAAGTTTTCTTTTAGCTAGATGCCAAATATTCCATGGATCATCAACGAATCCATTTAATTGCTTTTTTATCTTTAATTTTGACTTAAGTTTATTGACTGACGGTGTCGTCTTCTTTTTCTTTCCATTTCGTAAAAGTTTTTCTTTAATAGTTTTATGTACTAAAGATTTTGGTTTTCTCTTTTTTTTCAAAGATTTCGTTTCACCATCGACAGGTTTTTTTAACTGAAAACAAACGAAATCGATGAAAATTTCTTTCAATGTATATTAATCTACAAACATGTCCAACTTTTGAGCTGACGACATTTTTCTCATGAGAAGCTTCATTTTCTAATGGTTCGACAGTTTGACCTTTAATTTTTGATTTCATTTTATTCGGTTTTGTGATCTGAAAAGGAAAGAAAACTTCGTTTGTTTTGGAAAGATACAAACAAGAAATATACTTGTTCGACTTTCTCTGTCGCAGATTCGGATAATGTTTCAAAAGTGTTGGAAATTAAATTTTTAGCTGTATCCACAAGATTACTGCTTGATATTTGCTTTGATGCATCCAAATTTGTGAAAATCTATCGATAATTAGAATCGAAAAATAAAATATCAAAATTCACTTGTTTTTACTTTGTCTTTCATTGATTCGACATCGTTGCTTGTTGTTTCTTTTTCTTGGTCGACACATGATTCAGTTTCATTTTCAATTTTATCGTATTTAGTTAAAGAGGAGACCTAAAAACAAAAGATTGCTTAAGTAAGTTACTTTTTCAATTTAATTTGTATATAGAAACTTTGTGTTTTTCATGAGTTTTCACTTTTTCACCAAGATCTTTAATTTTTTTCGTTGAATGTTTTTTGACTTGTCTAGCAATTGACTTTGATTGTTGTTCATCATCTTTGTTTTCAGTTGAATAGGCAATCTGAATAAAAACTCCAATGAAGTTTCAACTAAAGAAAATTAATCGTTAAAACCTTATTTTTCTTCGTTGTAGCAGCTTTCTTAGCTTTTCTAACATGTTCAACTAAGGTTGTTTTAATCTTCTTAGTTAATATAGAAGATAGTTTTTCTTCTTCGTCATCAGAATCATAGCCTAATTCGTTGTTGTCGTCATCAACAATTACAGAAGAAATCTTGAAGTAAAAGAAAAAATAATTTATGTTAATTGGATTTTTTAAACATATTTCATTTTTTCTTATGTGTCAAAGAAAATAATCAATTCGATTCGGTAGAAATATTTCTTTGTGATCGAAACTTTAATTGGCGCGTGCGATTGTTTCTATGGAGCCACATTCATCAAACTAATGTATATCAAACTAATGTATATCAGTGAAAGTCTATCCTTGCATACGTCATATATTTCATTAACATACAGACGCATGATAATGATTTCTCGTTATGTGATCCAAAGAAAATGAAAGAATTATTTAATATTATAATTTCTCACCAATCGATTTTTTTGAATTATCATTAAACGAATATCTGATATCGACATATGAGTTAAATAAAGCGAACCGGATGTGTGGAGAAAATCAAGTATACAGTTGACTAGTGATGTCTGTAGTCAATGAATATTTTTCATCATTGTGTAAATCTGATGAATGAATTCCCATAGCCATTACATCGCAAATGATTTTCTTCACTCAAACATATTAAACCTTAGCTTGTAAAATTACTCAATCCTTTAGTTAGTAGTATTAAAAAAAACTGTTTTAGCATTTTAATTGGATGTTTCTTAAGGAGAAAAAAAAACATTATTGGAGAATTGGTGTTTTTCTTCGGTAGATTGTTTTTATACACTAGGGATATTTCGCATAAGACTTAAAATTTTGGTCTACATCGAAAAGGATGTATTCTATCAAATGGAACTAATGCTATTCAATTGTAAGATTGTGACTGAGCATCCCTCGACGGTTGTAAACCGTAATGCGCATAAAAAAGAAAAGAGACCAGATAGAATTTGTTGGTATACAAAGTTTTCTTTTCAGTGATAAAAACTACGAGACAAAACGCTTGTGAAAATAGACAATGAAAAATGCAACAATAATGAAAACAACAAAACTCTTTTATGTATTTACTCAAGTAGTCAAAATAGAAGTACGATGAATTGAGTATGAGTTTTGACTTGTATACAGGACGAGAAAAATGAGGAGTAATCCAGGTAGACATATAGATTAGTCTAATTCAATCTGATTGTTACAAATACGAGAAAACGCCTGGTTTTTAAAGCTCTTATAACGCTTATTTAATATGAAAAGAAATGATAATAAACATGAATAGAAGTTTTACTTGTTTTTCAAAACTATTTATTATTGTAGTATTTATAATGAATGTCGTTTTGAAAATAAAACATGAAAATCTCTCGAATTAGATTCGTATCTTTTAAAATTGAATAAACAAACCTTTTTAGTAATTCTTGCTCCAATAGTTTTAGTTATTTCGATTGGTTTAGTAGAGTATTCTTGAAGTGATAGAGAATCTTCGTCATCATCGTCATCCTCTTCCTCTTCTTCTTCTTCTTCTTCTTCTGTAGAAGAAATCTAATAGAAATGGATTTTTTAATTTAATTTCATTCGCAATATGTGTACACACTTTGCTTTTGACATTCTCGTTTAATTTTTGACCGAAGTTTTTAACTGAACCAAAACTTTCTTGAATTTGTTCGGTTTTTGTTGAGTGTTCTAATTGCTCATTATTTTCGTCATCTTCATCATCGGTTTCATCTTCATCAAAGAATGAGGAGGAGGAGGAGGAATCTAATTCAATATCCTCCTCCTCACTGTCATCTTCAAAATCGTCCTCTGCCATTGTTGTTATAACTTCTATAGTATTTTTATTATTCCATTTTTGAAATGGTGCCTTAAGATAGTGAACAATCCATCGTTGAAATCTTGAGCTTTTACCGTCATCATTTGCTTTTTGTTGATCTTTTGATTTTGACTGAAATGCTTCATTTTTAATTGTTTTAAGTGTATGCTCAGGTTTTTCATCATCAATTGATGGTTGACGATTCTCATTTTTTTGCGTTTCATCATCATCTTTAAATGCATCAATAAAGCGTGTATATAAATTTTCATTTGTTGTTTCAACAGCTTCTTCAGTAGTTGGTTGAGCTGTTGAACTTTTACTAGTCTTCGTCGTCATCTGTTTATCAACACTTGGTGTCTGCTAGATAAAAGAAAACCATTTAAAACATTGATCTATGAAAAAATTCTTTGTTTCATCTACCGAAGGCACTTTATTAATTGAATTATGTCGTCTGATCGATGAAGCAATAGGTATTAGTATAAATAAGGATTGAAGAAGAAGAAGCACGATAAATGTTGCAACGAATAAATGTCGTTTAACTTCTTCACGTTTCGTTTGGTCATACTGTAAAATTTTATAACGTCGAACAAAATATTCATCATAAAATTGACAAATATTTTCATGAGAAAATTTTGATATATAAAATGATGATATTGAGCATAACCAAAACAATGGAAATAATATGTCATAATCAATTGTTTTTGGTATAAAAAATCGAGCAGTGCTTAATGGAAGCCAAAATATGGCTGAAATTATTTGAAACAATAAACGAAATATAAATTCTAATAGCCAGAAGAATAAAATTTGAATGTGTATTAGAAAATATAATAAAACAAGAAAGCCAATTGCTATTAGAAAATGATGTTTATTAATATGAATGCGTTGTTGTGTAAAGGTGTTTCGCTCTTGCATTTGCGATAAATAACCAGTTATTGTATTTACAAATGGATTGGTCAGTAACGAATCTGCCGGTGGTGCAGAAGATGACATTGTCGTAGTACAGTTGAATTCCTTCCTTCTAAATAGAAATAGTTTATAAATAACGCATCAAGATCGAATTACGAGGAGAACGTGACAATTTCAATTTCTCTTTGTCATGTCAAATGAGTGAATCTATTTTTCTTTGCATCATCGAAAAGGATTTAAACAACGTACAACATATAATCACACGCATACTAAATGTCTTCATTATACAATAAAAAAAAATTGTAACAGATGATTACCTTCTGTGGACGTTCGTGCCTGTATCAAGCTGAGCAATAATAAAATGTCTGTCGATATCAAGAAGAGAAAGGGAAATAAATAATTTTTTTCATCTTTTCAACTCAATAATGTTTTTGCTATTATTGTGTAGTGAAATAAAAATAGATTCATGTGCATGTGTGCTTTGAAACAACATCCAAAAATCCAATGAAAAGGCAAAGAATGAAGAAAAAAAGGGCGACCGGGGGAGTCGCTGTTGCCATCGTCTTTCCGTCGCAATTCTCCGTCTAGTGTAGGAAAAAAATATGAATAAGAAAGAAATATTTTACTGCAATCTCCTCCTCTCATAATAACAAGTTTTCTTTTTGCTACCATAATCCTTTGATGCATCCCGATTTCTTTTTATAACGATCATTTGCAAGTTTTTTTTTTTTAGGTAGTCAACAGAATTGAGCATATAGAAACCAAAAAACCAGATGATCCAACAACAAATAGATTTGAAATTTAATTAACATACTTAGCTTTTCTCTTTGATCATTAAACTCTCATAATATTAACAATAATAATCAGTTAATTGTGCTGAATCTAGAAAACACAGAGGGATAAAAACGTCTTAAAAATGGTAGTAAATAAATTTATTTTTATATCCTTTACAAGCTTCTCGCCTCGTGTAAGCAACTGTTTACTAATCATTGTTTTTTTTTTCTCTTTCCTGCTCTCACTCAGCACTCGAAAATGGAGAAGCCAAGAGAGAATTACTACGTACGACGTGCGCGAAAAAGAAAATATCGAAAAAATGTTAAACGTCTGTTGAATTGTTTGTTATTAATAAGAATAAAAAGAAATATGACAAACGAATGCGGCTAAAAATCACAAAGCAATATAAATGATATTTGTCATCCATTTTATTTGCGTACACAGGTGATGAAAAGCATGAAACGTCTGGTCTAATTTAAATAATGCGTGAAACATTCGCTAAAATTGACACATCGCAGATAAATAAGCAGTTGTTTTTATTTCAAAAATAATAAATCTATATACTATGCATATAGTATATAGATATAAAGAAAAATAAAAATATTATGATTTTTTTTCTTATTTGTAAATCAAATTAATCATTCAATTGTTAATGTGTTCGTATGAGATTGACAATATTTCGGAAATTGATTTTTAATGTATTGACCTATTTGATTTGCTGCATCTCCATTTGTTCCGTCGACAAATAAAAGGTAAAGAGTACAAACACCTTCATGTTCATCTAGACGTGCTTGAATACAGCATAGTTTTTCCTCTTGAATATCATTAGATTTAAGACGCTTTGATGGAGGCTGTTCATCATTTTGATGACGTCGACGTTGACGTTGATGAGACCATAAATTTTCGTAAGCATCAAATATCCAAGCAAAAGAACTGAGACTTGTCCATTTTAACTAAAACAATCGTTTTTTTTATGTAAAAAGCGATTAACTAGATTTCAACACGACCAAAAAGCAATTCCTATAATGATTACGTGCTGCTTAACGTAGTATAAAATTTCCTTGACAAACTCCAATATTTTATATTATTCCAACTATTCAAATAAGCAGGTCAAGAGAAATGAATATGAACAAATATACCTGTCAAATTTATCCGATGTAAGATAAGAAAACAAAGAATCTTTCAAAAACTCGATTTTTATAAAATTATAAGTTATGCTGACTTGATTCTAAAAAAGCAATCTTGATTATTCATTCAAGAATAAAAATGAAATAATGAATTTTGTTTATGCTTCAAAGAAGAAATTATTTCTAGATCTTTTTTTTTCTTTCCGTTTAAAACTGAAATAAAATCAACAAACTTACATTCAACTCATTAAATATATTCTTCTCTAGATAATCTTTAATAAAATTAAATGAATATTTTGATTCAAATTGAACACTGATCGGTGTTCTATTTTGTTTCTTTTTGTTCGTTTTCTACGACGAAAATCAAATATAATAATGAGAATACGAAAAAAGAAAACTAATTAATTTGAATACTTCTCGAGATTGACATTGTTCAGAGAAACGATAGGTTTCATCGAATGTCCATGCAACAGCCCAACGCATAGTATTCCCTTGACAAAATTCTGTGTCAGTATGATGAATATCTTTTAAATACTTTTGAACTTGTTTTAAACTTGACTTTTTACCCAATTGACTTGTAAATATTCTAAAATGATTTTTTTTCCAATAGAAAAAACTTCGTTCTCGATTTATAAACTTACTAAACAATTATTTCTACCTGACATTACTGGTATATAGTCGACTTTCATCAATCATACGCTTGACAAATTCAATTTCGCCACCTTGATCATATATTGATTCAATATCGGCAGCTGTATTAATTGAATTAGCTGATGGACGCTCGACATTTCGAGTGTTTGTTAAGCCCTGATACTCGGATGTGTCACAAAAAAATGGTGGATTACACATAAGAAAATCATAATGCTTCGTTCGATCAATTAAACCATCAAATAATGCTGACGAATTCATCGATATAACTTGAAATTAAAATTAATTTTTTCAAAATTAAACAATGAACTTATGATCCAATTTCTATTACCATGAATTTGATCTTGTAATTCATTTTGTTCAACATTTTTTACAGCCATATTATAATTAAATGGATCTATTTCAGAAACAAGCATTTTCCATTGAGGATTCATACGAGCTGCTAATAGAGCATGAATGCATGAACAACCACAACCTTAAACGTAATTTTATAGTTTTATTGACAAAAGATTTGATTTCTTTTGGTACCAATATCGATTCCGCTGGCTTCCGTTTTACATTCCATTAAATCTTCGATCCAATGAATATAATTCAATTTTTGTGGAATTCTCGGTATTAAACGATCTATGATTTTTATGGTAAAAATAATATTGAAAAACAATGAAAGAGGAAATTCTTCTACCTAAACTAAGTTCTAAATTTAAATTAAAATCTTCCTTTGCTGTTACTATTGTTAAAGTACGAACAGCTTTGGCATCACGAAAATCAAGTGTAACACCACCATTCGTTTTTTCAATTAGAAACGGTTTTAATTCAGTATGTTTTTCGGCAAGTTGTTTAAAATCAGGTGGCTTTGTTCGATAACGATTTCGTATATGCATATATTCATTAAAAGACATCTAAAAGATATGATGTATCGAGTTTGATTATGTACCATTTATCATCGTCGAGATAACTATGATTTATTATCATAAAAAAAATTTTCGCTTTTTTAATTTCAAAATGAAAAAAATATCTAAACTGAAGATGTTAACTGCACATTTTTTTTTCACTATATTATCTTCTTATTTGAAAGAGTTCAAGGAACATTTTGAAAGAAAAAAAATATTTGATTTAAACACGTTCAAGTAATACTGATATTCCTTGGCCACCACCAATACAAGCAGCACCAACAGCATATTTTCCTTGGCGTCGTTTCAATTCATAGATAAGATTTGCTGTTATTCGTGTGCCTGACGCACCCAATGGATGGCCAAGAGCAATAGCACCTCCATTGACATTAGTTTTTTCATTTGGTAGTTGCAAAACTTTTTGACAAGCGAGAAATTGTGGTGCAAATGCTTCATTGATATCAAATAAATCAATATCAGATATTTGTTTTTTTGTTTTCTTCAATAAATTTTCAATTGCAGGTACTGGACCGAAACCCATTAATGTTGGTTCAACACCACTAACATGATATCCAACTAAACGAGCTAACGGTTTTAGATTATATTTTTTCAATGATTCTTCGTCACAAATAATAACAGCACCAGCACCATCACATACACCGCTAGCATTACCAGCCGAAACGGTTCCTTTGTCTTTTATGAACACCGCAGGTAATTTCGACATTTGTTCAAGACTTGTTTGTGGACGTGGATGTTCATCTGTGTCAAAGATTTCTTCGCCTTTCTTTCCTTTAGTTTTTATTGGTTCAATTTCATCTTTAAAAACACCTTGATCATTTGCTTTTTTCCAACGTTGCTGCGATTGAAATGCATATTGATCGGCATCTTGACGTGTTATATTATATTTTTTTGCTAAATTCTCAGCTAAATTTGAATTAAAAGAAAAAAAAAGAAACAGAAATAAATAAATGCATCTTTTTTGTTTTCTTTTTAATTACCTGTTATACCCATGGGAGTTTTTGCGTACTCATCTGTTAAACCTTGCCAAAGTGTATCTTCAAGTTTTAAATCTTGTCCTAATTTTGTTCCAAATCGAACATTTCGTACTGCATATGGAGCTTGTGACATGCTTTCTGCGCCACCACATAGTACAACATTTGAATCGCCTAATTCAATTTCTTGTCCACCGGTTATAATCGATTGAAAACCTGATCCACAGAGACGATTAACTGTTAATGCTGGAACATTCGTTGGTACGCCAGCACGTAAAGCTGCATGGCGAGCAATATAAGCAGCATCAGATGATGACTGCATTACATTTCCAACTATTGTACTATCAATAGCTTCAGGTGATAAATTTGCTTGTTTGAAAACAGCACGATTAGCAATTTCTTGTAAATGTGTAGCTGAGAAATCTTTTAATTTACCACCATAGGTACCAAAGGGAGTACGACGTGCTGCAACTATGTAGATAGCTCGTTTAAAAACCATGATTATGTTTTGTTCGTTTATATAATTTACTCCTATGAGTATATGAAAATTCAATTTCTAGAGAATCTAACAAATAAATGACGACCTTTGTGCTCACATCGCGTCATCACATTATATAGCATCCAATCCATTAACTACCGTACTCAGTTATAATTTGTTCGTTTTATTCATCGAAGAGAAAAGGAAAAAATACACAGAATCTATAGTAGCAACTAGCGACCTCACTTTCAGCATAACATTGATTATATAACGAAATCGGATTACTAAAGATCTAAGTTTGACTGTCGTCAAGATCACCTATTATAATATTAAATGATATGATATACATGTAAAATAAATGAGAATATTAGATTAGAAACGAAAGACAACAAATATGAAGCGGAAAAACCAATATATCGGCATGTCTGTTACAAAGTAAGATAAATGTATATTCTACGCCCCATCAGTAACTACTTGCTGCATAAAACGATAGATCGAAATATTTATTTTTATTTAGAAAAGTTTCATAATAATTACTAGAAGAATTCATAATTAAAATTTTAAAATCTTTCAACTAAGGATTGTTTTTGCATATTATTTGTTTCCATCGTAGATTCAGTTGTATCGAATGCCACATTGTCCACGCCATGGCATAAATCTAACCATTCAACTTCTGAACTTGAACATGAACATGTTAATATATCGATACATTTCATCCACCATTTATTTTGACTAGATGGTATAGGCGATGCTAATTGTTTGATATCATTAATATTGGCAAGATACATTATTTTCTGCGTTTGTTTTCCAGTTGATGTTTGTTTCGAAAATATTGTTGGTGTTTTAATAACATCTGTAAGCAAACGTAAATTTGTGACAGTTGTTGTTTTTGAGGTAAAACAACAACAACCTGGTTTATAATTATATTCGAATCGAATATACTCATCGGGCATCAATCGAAAATTTAAAATTACTGGTTCCGGTTGCTTTGTTTTTGGAGCATCAGACATATTCCTAGCAAAGATAAATCTAAACAAGAGCCGTAAAAAGATGGATTTAGTTTTGATTCGAATGAGACTAATAAAATGATAAACAGATTCTCGTGTATTTACATTCCGGCACGTATATATATATATGTATAATGAAGATATATTTTTTTTATCTATACTGCTGCGTGCTATTGTTACATTTTAAATCATAATTTTCTCATTGTATATCGTTATTCGGGTGAGAAAAAACGAATGCCTCATTTACCAATAGAAGATAAAACAAATGAATTAAAAAGTCGATAATATTGCTTATAGAAAACAAAGAGAAAACATCAACGTCTATTATTATTCTAACTCGAGGTCAACATTAAATAAAAGTTTCCAGATCTTCTAAGACACCCATTGTAGATCAACACATTGATTGTTTTTCATCAGTTAACTTTATCGTTCCATAGCTCAGTTCATTATGAGAACGAATATAGTAGAAAAAAAGTAATATGAATATTGTTGAAAAATATTTACTCAATAAAAATAATGAATTAATAAATCAACAATCAGCAAGTTGTACGTTTGAATTGAGAAACTTCTCAGCTGCAAAATTTTTCTTCAGGTTTTCAAACTAAATCAGATAAAAAATATTGTCATACATTCCTTAATCGTATATCAATGCTGTGGTTTGATTCAAATGTTCAACGACGACAAATCTTTGATTTACTCAAACAAAATCGACTTACATGTAAAATAGTACCAGACTATACAGCACGTTTGGCTTATTTGCTTTCGAAACATGTTAAAGGGTGTCCTACAATAACTGAAGATAATTTGATATTGATATTTTTCATACTTTTCCTCGACGTTGATGGACTGAAATTTGTATCATTTATATATCTAGTCAAGATCGTTTATTGCTGAAAGTTTCAGCTCTCTAGCTATAACCAGTCGTGAAATACATTCACAAGATTGAAATCCATAAAGGACAGGGGCGTATAACATACCCTATCGGCTCATTCCGATTTTTCAACTCAGTCTAGTCAAACTACATATGAAATGAAAGTTGCCGTTGAGGTAAGCATATTGATACTAAATCCGCCACGAAAAAGATGAATTAAAAAAATGTTTCGGGTACTAACAAAAGTTGATTATTTGACTGTTTCTCTTGAAAAGAGTCTCCCATTTTTCGACACAAATGTGTCACAATAGAACTGTTCTTATATTGACCAGTCGATAAACATTTTAAAGCTGTGCAAAATAAGATGATTAGAAAAATAAAAAAACATTGACCACTTAAAGGGTGTGGGTGTG
>OENM01000630.1:0-69148 GCA_900239745.1 Rotaria magnacalcarata
CCCCCCTGAGATACATCGTACTTTTTGATAATATTATGGATCATTAACACACCTTTTGTATTTTATATTTGTGTAATTGATTCGGCCAGAGAACGTCAGTGATAAGTAGAAGAATACCATTATGAATCCAAAAAATGAGTTGATGAAGTACAAATGTACCACCAATGATCATCCATGGATCTGACAACATCTTAATTTTTATTTTTGTATTGATATACACACGTCTGCAACTTTTCTCATATTTGTCATCTGACTTGAAACAATATCTTTTATCATCATAAAACATTTATATGCAAGAATACAAATAGAGAAAAAAGAACAAAAATAGAACAACAACACAAACTATAAACTATATCGTTCTCTTTTATCTATTTACGCAGTAAAACGAGAATTTTCGCTTTCTGAAGGTGAGCCTCAAGGGGGAAAGGCGGATTCCCGGGATTTCGAGGGTGGGTGTGGAACACTCGCACCAACGCCCACACCCCACACACACCCTATTATAAACTAAACTAAGATGAAAAATAAATATTGCCACTAAGTAGCAGCACTACGATCAAATGAAAATTTAGATAACATGTTATGTCAGATATCAATGTGACTTTTTGATATCTTTATTTATTGGAGATACTTTAACTGGAAAATATTATATTGCAGATTTGATAAACATTTAAAATAAATCAAAACAAATATCATGTAGTCTATTATAAATTGAAATATCTCAATGTATGAGATTTTTAAGTCGCACTACATAAACATTTTTATGTTTCAGAAAACACAGTTCATGTGCATTTGTGTAAGTAACTGATTATTATGGTCACATGAAGTTTCTCTCTTCTATATGACTGTTGACAGAAATTTAAAAAAAAACAGCATCAGGTGTTAATGTGCTTTCCATGTGCTCTCCTATCTGAAAAATTGGAGTGAATTCAATGTGAGCGACGAGAACAAAATAAAAAATAAATCTGCGTTTCTTTAATCAAACAGTCAATCACATTGAATTTTTCATTCTGCGACAAGCCTTCACTACGCGGTACCCCATGCAGACTTAAAAAATGTTAAAACGGTATTTCAACGTGTTTAGATAGAAAAATGGGGAAAAAATGCATTCTAACTCATTGATATGATGAATTAAAAGGCTGAACGCGTTAAAACTAATGACTTTTATACAAACAGGTTTTAACACATTTGATGAGGGAAAATTGATGGTGTGATGCGCTTTAATGCATATATATATATATCAATGGATTAGAATTCGTTGACTGTTATTTGTTTTTCTAGTAACTACGCGTTTTAACTTGGATAAAACTAGAGCATTTCAGGAAGCCATCTATTTCTTCTATCCCGTTTGTTAATAGCGCTAACCAGTAGCATCGAAGTTCTTCGGTTCGTTGTTACTACAAGACAAAGAGCAACGTGCGTAACTATTCAATAATTCCTTATTCAATCATACGTTTCATTTTACTTATTCCCAAGCATATAAATTTAAAAAATTCTACGATACACCCTACGATTCATTTTTTTTATTTCGTCGATTCTCTGCTTGAATTCATTTTTCGTTCGCTGATCTTCTGAAAAATAACTCTGTCAGGTAAGTCAAAAGATTTTTTTAAAGCAAAAAAGATTATTTTGATCACAAAAATCATGCAAGGTTCGCATATATTCTTTTATTCTTTCTGAGTTAGATCCCTATTCTGCTTGAAATAATTATATATTATGTGAACAATAAAAGCACCCATCGACTAAAAGTTAATTCAAATTAACCGAGGAAAAGAAAATAATATTCCTAACAAACTTTAATATGAATCTGTTAAATCCTCACCGAAAAGCTCGCTACTGACAAATAGTAAACATGAGAATCATGGCATGGATAAAATAATTATTAAAAACTCGTTTAGTCGCTTCTTGATTAACTTCCCCTTTGACAGAAATATTTTAATCTCTTAGTGATTTTTGTTATCGAAATGACATATTAACTTTCTAAACATGAAAATGCATTACCAAATATATTTCTGGTAGCAAAAAAGGAAACTTCTATATATATTACATACTTTTTTCATGCGCTATATATTTACCTGAATATTGGTTAAAGAAAAAAATTGTATGTGATGTATACTTTGCTTTTTCTACGTCAATATTTAAATTCCGAAAACTTTTAAAATATAACCAATAAGTAAGAACTGTAGCTAAGACTAGGGAAGAATATGTATATAATCGGCATGTATTAATATTCCAAGCAATATTAAAATGGATTATTTATTAGTAAATAAGAGATAGCAGGTGATATCGACTCGAAGAAGGTGAAGAGCAGAGATGGGCACGGTTCGGGTTTTTCAGAATTTAAACCGAACCGAAAAAAGTATTTTTTTTTAAATTTCATCAGAGCTCACTAGAATCATCTAATTTTTGCTCCAATTGATGAGTCGCATTTTAAACGATTGCCATATGCACCGTCACCCTTTGTATAAAACACTTCGTATCAGAAAGTCTGTCCATGCCAAAAGATCTTACGAAGAAGCGATGTTTTAGATATAATAGAAAACCCTTACTTAACTATTAAATTAATTGGGGAATTGTTGTATTGATCGATATATTTAATCGAAAATATGTAGTGTCCAGAATTTTCGACTGAAAATTCATGAAGGCAGAACATACAATAACTTCTGCATATTTTAACCCTAAAAAAGCTTTCAGAGCTGTCAAATTACTGCAATTTCTAGGAGATATTTTTCATTATTGATGACTAAAAGAGAGTAGGGATGTGCAGTGTCGGTGTGAATACTGAAAAACTGACCACTGAGTACACCGACGGTATTCTCAGTGGAGCACTGACTACAACGACACTGTCCAGTGGAGCACCGACTTTCGCCGACGGTGTTTTCAGTGGAGCACCGACTACACTGTCACCGGTGTCACTGACACCGACTGCGCTGAGAAGACTGAATAATTCAATCAATGTTCCTGAATACTGATTGAATTATTCAGTGTTCTCAGTGTGTTCGGTGTCAGCCACACCGATAACAGTGTAGTCGGTGCTCCACTGAAAACACCGTCGGCGAAAGTCGGTGGTCAGTAAACCGACACTGCACATCCCTAAAAGAGAGGAATATAATGAAAGTTTCATCCGTAACCAACGGGAACAAATTGATTTCTTATGATTTCTAATGACTTTCAGTGATTCGTAGGGTGTTTTAGTAACAGAAATCAGTTTGCTCCCCTTCGTCAGAAATATTTATTCATTTGAACATAATAGAATATTCGGCATCTTCTACTACAGAGTGTTGGAGCAAGCTATTAAATAGACAATTATCTACATAAAACCATGGTGTTTTAGTTATAATTTATTTACACTCTGTCAGTGCTAATAAATAAGAAATATCCGTACCACATGAACTTCAGTTTAATTGATGATTACTGAATACTTTTTCTCCGTAAAGGATGTAATTGGTTTGTTTATGTTTTGTTTTTCTCAGAGAAATAAATATAAATAAAATTTATGCAGTTTCCTTGTTACTAATACCTTTTATAATAATTTTTCTTTCTTTATATACCGAAATACTAATCTGAACCGCATCGATTTAGCTAAGAACCGACCCGACCCGAAACCGAAATCTTTTCGAAAAGTTGCGAACCGAACCGAACTGTGCCCATCTCTGACGGAAAGTTAAAGAGCATACAACAGTAGTGAAGTATTCATTTCTTGTCAGAGAATATATCCGCAGTCGTGTAAATGTAAATAATCGAATAATAGTTTTCTAGCGTAGTTTTTTTGTGTTTTATTCTGTCTTCCAGATAGTGAAAAAGTTTCTCCTAGTGAATCAGCAAGATCTAATACCTTAGATTTATAATGGACGAGATCCTCAACACTAGTTAGTTTTTCTTATTAATAATTTTATTATTTTGAAGATAAAAATAAAACATACAAAGAAGTTCGCTAAAAATGTATCACTGGATTATTTACATCTATATGACTATGAATCTATTCTCTGAAAAGAAATGAAACTACACTACTGTTCTATACTCTTTAACTCCTCATCTTCTTCGAAATGATATTACCTGTTACATCTTATTTAGTAATAAATACTGTATTTCAATATTGATTGTAGTATTAAGGCATGTTGCGTTATATACATTCTTCTTCAGTTTCGATGCGTTCTTACTGTCAGCGTCGTGAATTCCCCTCTATAGAAATACGTTGTGCACAGTCAAAAGTGTCCGAAAATACGAGCTATAACGCGTTTTTCATTAAAACGTATTGCTTTATATGCTGCTATAACCAGGTTAAAGCGAAAGAAAAGGGCTCTACTAAAACGCGTTTTTCCGGACATTTTTGACTGTGCAATACACGTTGAATAAAAGACAAAAAGGAACTGTTTTAACGCGTCAATTTCATATTTCTGACTGCTTGGGGATAATGAGACTGTTATTTTAAGATAAAAAAATACTGATATATGATAAATTTTGAATCAAATCAAAAATTCAAAATGTTACCTTGTTCATTTTTTTGAAGCCTCTTTTGAGATAGAGTCCTCTGCCAACGATGCTTGCTACCGTGTGTGGCAAGGATACGATGAAAGATGAACATTTCGCGTGATCTGCGATAAGAAATGAGTGAGTGAGGTTAGGAATTTACCGAGAAGGAAACCAAATCGGAAAGCAACACTTTGGTAGCTTGGAATGGTCCATATCACGTTCACAAATCGAGAATACTTTCCAATGGGAAAAAATTCAATGGTATTTGCAAGCGGTGGAAATCTATCGAAACTACCGAAAAGCAATGTTCAATAATATCATTTTCTAGTAGGCTTCTTCAAGTTTCGTTAACTAGTCACATCCTTCATTGGAGTTTTGCAGTTTGTCAGTGAAATATCTGGGTATAATTGCGTATTCAAATGAAATTTTCGAAGTCAATTAGTCACGCTGAAATATATTGCCGAAAGCCTTTCTTGTCAATGTCTGCGTTATTGTGACTGTTACATCTTGTATGACGTTGGAAATCGATAGAAAAGCTGAAAATAGCGAATCCACAGAAAAGATGCTAAACCTTTTCGAATTTCTCTGAATATCATAAAGTACTGAATCGGACTAAATTACTTTTCTTTTAAGCATCGAGGGCTTGATAAACTTATTAAACAACAGCGAAATTTCTTTCAAAAAATATTGTAAAGTAAGGGAAAAACTAATAAGCGTTTTGTAGAAAAAAAATGAAAAGTTTCGACGAAATCGAACACTTGCAGTAACAAGGTTTTATGTATTTTAGCATTTAATCAATCTTGCATACCAAAATTTTTGACTTTATATTGATCATATCCATGGCATTTGATGATGGAAAACATGTGATGCTGTCCTATAATTGGAATAGCAAAGAAGTTGTATCGAAAATATACGATATTCTGAAAGCTGAAGGCATTAAAGTGTGGATGGATATAAACGGAGGGATGGGAGATAATGTAAACAGTAGGTAAGAGTCTAAACAGTACTTTCTCTCTCATTAATAACGAAGTATATTTTGCTCTATTGGTTAGCATGGCTCAAGCAGTAGAAAAAGCTGCCGTTGTGTGCTGTTTTCTAACGCCAGATTATCAGTGTTCACATAATTGTAGGCTTGAATTACAATACGCTAACGATATTTCTAAACTACCTGAAAATCAAGCAGGAAATTTTCGCATTATTCCATGTATGCTTGGTGATAAAAAGAATCCGAAATGGAAGCCCTCTGATTGGTTGGGCTTGATAATTTCAGGGCAGCAATGGGTAAACATGAAAAACGATTCTGACTCTAATATTCGAATGAAAGCGCAAGAGCTTATTGGAAGAATAAGAAATGAACTCTCAGTGTTAACGGCTGATGCTTCACATTTACCCATTAAACTTTTTGAAATGATTAGGGAAAAATATCTACGAGAAAATCATCGAATCAAACGGTTGATGAATGAAGAAAAGAGTTTCCCTATTGAACAGAACTACATCAATTTGGCCATCCTAGAGACAAAAGAACAGCAAGAAAAAGAAAAGCAATTAAAACAACCCGACAACGACAACCAAATCGACGAAGAAAATGAACAGAACAAACTTCGAAAACATCAAAATAAAGACATTCTTGGTACTTTCGAAGAAATCTATGGCAACAAAACCACAATCGATGTAGAAAATATTTTCGAAAAATGCAAAGATCAAACAAAGAAGATACTTGTACTTGGACGAGCTGGTATTGGAAAATCAACCTTTTGTCAATATATTACCTATAGATGGGCGAAAGGTGAAATTTGGCCCCAATATAGACTGGTTGTCCTCATTAGGTTACGCTCGTTAACAGATAGTCGCTATCCACGACGAGAACCACCGTATACTACGATGGATCTTGTAAAGAAAGAATATTTGGAAGTTGAGGATATATCCGACGAAATGACACATCATTTGAAAGAACAGTGTAGTAAAGGTCTCGTTTTATGGATATTAGATGGTTATGATGAATTTGTTCAAAATATTCCCGAACAACTCAAGGGTGTATTCAAACATATAGGCGACACGCAGCATCATATATTAACATCTCGACCTTATGCGATTGCATTACCGTATGACACTAAACTAGAAATAACCGGGTTCACCAATGAAAATATTCCCAGATATATCGAACAGTTCTTCGATCAAATCAAAACGCAATCGAAAAGTGCGATAAGCAATGGTCAAAAGCTTCAGGAGTTCTTAAAATCGAATGCTAATATCTGGGGTGTTGCTCATATTCCGGTAAATCTAGAATTGATATGCAGTCTTTGGAGTGATTATGATTGGTCAAAAACTGCAATATTGACAATGACGCAACTGTACTCTAAAATAACAGAATGGCTATGTCGACGTTACTTGACAAGAAAGAATATCAATCATGAAGATATGACAAATCAAGATCTATATAAAGAATGCGAAATGGAGTTGCAGTTTCTAGAATATTTGGCTTTCAATGCAATGGAACGCAAGGAAATTATGCTGCCACCAGAACTGCTCGAAAAGACTGAAACGCAACTTGGGTGCTCCTTACGTAAATACCCACAGTTACTCAATATCGGCATTCTCAGATCATACGATGACAGAGCGACTGGGTCCAGCATTGACAGACAAAAGCAACATTATTTCGTTCATCTTAGCTTTCAAGAATATTTCGCCGCGCGCCATTTAGTGAAAAATCTGAAAGGTCCCCATAGTCTTGAAGCGACTGATTTCATGAAGAATAACAAGTACAATCAACGCTTTCACTTTGTTTTCGTTTTTGCATCGGGACTTCTCGCACAATCAGATTTTAAATCAAACACGGACGTATTTTGGAACAATATAGAAGCGGAACCATTAGATCTTGTTGGCTTGAAGCACATCACACTTATAACTGAGTGCATGGATCAGCTCATAGGTACATCAGTATTGCCCAACCGTACAAATTATCTAAAATCAATATCACATTGGATAACTATGAGTCTCACAAAAACTGCAACCTTAATACAGCAAACTCTTCTACAATCACTCAATCGAGCTAATTCTATAGTTAACACGTCCACTATTCAAAAACAATTCATAAAATTACTCGGAACAGAAGACGTGCATTCAAAATGCAGCATCTACGAGTTTATATCCAAATTATCAATGCTCAACCCCATCGCAGCATTACTCTTGAAAATTTCGGCTGACCTTCAAGATCAAGCCCCTAATATCCGGAGGAGTGCGTGCGAAACCCTCAAAAACTTTGGCGAAAAAGCGGTTACAGATGAAGTAATTGCTGCCATGCTAAATGCACTTACGAATAAAGATTCAGATGTTCGGTGGGCCGCATGTGACCTTCTCGAAAAGTTCGGTGAAAAAGCAGCCACGGATGAAGTCGTCACTGCTATGCTGAATTCACTTCAGGATAAAGATTCAGCTGTCCGAAGGAGCTCGTGCAACGCTCTCGGAAATATGGGCGAAAAGGGAGCCACGAATGAAGTGATCGCTGCCCTTCAAAATGCATTGCAGGATGAAGATTCGGGTGTCCGAAGGGAAGTGTGCTACGCTCTCTTAAAGATGGGCGAAACAGCAGCCATGGATGAAGTTATCGTTGGGATACAGAATGCACTTCAGCATAAAACTCTGCCTATCCGATTTAGCGCGTGGAGTGCCCTGGCCCATATGGATGAAAGAGCAGTCACGGATAAATTCATCAGTAGCATGTTAAATGCACTTCGAGATGGAAATTCAAATGTTCGAACGAGTACATGCACAGCCTTTCNAATGATGGGCGAAAAAGCAGCTACGGATGAAGTCATCGCTGCCCTGCAAAGTGCACTGCAGGATGAAGATTCAAATGTCCGAGACAGCGTATGCCAAGCCCTTGTAAAGATGGGTGGAACAGCAGCCACGGAGAAAGTCATTGCTGCCATGCTGAATGTATTTCAACATGAAGATGCCGATCTTCAGGTGCTGGCGTGCGAGGTCCTGGGAAAGATGGGCGAAAAATCAGTCACAGATGAAGTCATCGCTGCCATGCTGAATGGACTTCAGAATGAAGATTGGAATGTTCGAAGTAGTACCTGCGAAGCCTTGGGAAGTATGGGTAAAAAAGGAGCCACGGATGAAGTTATCACTGCTGTGTTGAATGCACTTCAGGATGAGAATTGGAATGTGCGAGTACGGGCATACTACATTCTCCTAAGGATGGGTGAAACAGCAGACACAGATCGATTCATCGCTGCCATGCAGAATGCACTTAAGCATGAAGAGCCGGTTGTCCGATATGGAGCGTGCTGCGCTCTTGGACGTATGGGTGAAAAAGCAATCACGGATAAAGTCATCATTGCCCTACTAAATGCACTTCAGGATGAATATCCGAATGTCCGAGTGGGCGCTTGCGATTCACTGGGACATATGAGTGAAAAAGCAGCTACCAATAAAGTCGTTGCAGCGCTGCAAAATGCACTTCTCGATGAAGATTCGGCCGTCAAAAGGAGTGCATGGAAAGCCCTTGGGAAGATGGGTGGAAAAGGAGCTACGAATGAAGCAATCATAGCTATACTGAATGCATTGCGTGATGAAGATTCAGATGTTCGAGGGGCCGCGTGTGTAGCCCTCGGAAGTATGGGTGAAAAAGCAGCTACAGATCAGGTCATCACTGCCATGCTGAATGCACTTCGTGATGAAGTTTGGAAGGTCCGAACGAGCGCGTGTGAAGCTTTTGGAAATATGGGTGAAAAGGCAGCTATTGATGAAGTGATCACTGCACTCCAAAATGCGCTTCTGGATAAAGATTGGAGTGTACGACACGAGGCATGCAAGGTCTTGAGAAGGATGGGCGAAAAATCAGCTACGGATGAAGGCATCATTGCCATGCTGAATTTACTTCGCGATGAAAATGAACATGTCCGATCTGAAGCGTCGATCTCTCTTAGTGTGATATGTGAAAAAAGCATAAAGAAGGAAGTGCTTGAGACGTTGGTGAATGAATATTCATGTGGAGGTACAGATAATAGCCATACAATTGCTGAGAGTTTGCAAAAGATCATCTGCTCGTACGATGGAAAAGGAGAATTAGAGCCACAGATTGTTTCGAAAATTTGCTCATGTATCGACTGGAATGACGCAAGTTGGGGTAAAGAAATACCTGCATCGCACTTGTTTAAGATTCTTCTTGATACACAAAACGCGGCTTGGATTCCACTGGTTTCACGTGTTGCACTATACCAAGGAGTCGCTGTAACTCTAATGGATAATCGCCTGAGAATCTACGATGCGAATGGGTCTTTGGAATTTGATGTAACACATTCCGAGTTGGTCAAGAGTTTGGTAGAAGCTTCTAGAAACCAATTAGAAGAGCTCAAACGTTGTTCTCTAGCAGGCGATGGAACTCTAAGCACAATATGATCGTCATGATTTTTACTCCCAATTAATGAAGTTACCTGCAGATACATTCTTATACATGCACATCAACGTGTGGGTGTGGATATAGTTCTCCTTCTCACATACCAACACATCCACACCCAAACCAACAGCTACAGCCACACCCCACACCCTCACCATCCACCTAGGTGGATGGTGAATATTGTTCATAATAGTTTACATTGTTTGAATTTGAATTAAAGATTGAATGTCGTAAAAGAAAACCTTAAACGCATTTAGTTAGTTCTTCTATTTTTAATTAGTACTGTACATTTATATTGCTACCGCTCAACCATCGAGCCCGTACCTCTAATGGCAGGCATCTAAATGTACAGTACTAATAAAAAATAGAAAGTCAAACCTATTTTTGTTCATATTTCTGCCACTATTGTAAAAAGTACACGAAGATTACAGCAGTATACTTTGAAAAAATTTCGAGTGTATTTTTATTCTGAAATTAAACAAGGTGGTTAGCATTCATCTCTTTAATGTTAGTATTTTACTCTCATACATTTATAGTAAATGAGAAAATGTTTTTGAAGTTATTTATTTTATAGTCTTCTAAATTCATAATTTCAGCTATGTATATTTAAGTGTAACATTAACGGTGCATTGTTGCCTTTTACCACTTGCAAGATTGGCCACTATAATCAGATAATTTCCATTAATCATGGCTGATTGACAAGTTGAACTATTTAATATTGTTTGAATGGCTCCGTAAAGTTGAAGTTTAGCTTGAATGGCTTTATGTTGATAGTTTGTAATACTAATGATGAGATAAAACGTCTGCATTGTTACTATGTTGTTACTCAAAATGGATGATGTCATATTGCCATTAACTACATAGCGAATATTATTATCTTGACCAAGACTAATTGTTTGTGTATAATTTGAAGGAATATCAGGCAGGTTTGCTTGCCCAAGCAGTGTTCCATTTTGACGAATGGTAAGCACACCGGCTGGCATAAAAGAATCAGGTGTCAAATCATACATGCGCATAAAAACTCCCTGATACTGGCCCGTTTCAATACTTGACGATGCTTCATAATAAAATTTATATGTTGGATGAATATTAACGAACGGCATTCGAATTGTGCTTAATCCTNCACCATCTTCTTTTACGTCTGTTATTGACTATTTTTATTTCCATTACATAAAAAAATGTCATCAAGCGATACCGATGAAACACCTACAATTTCATTTCTTATTAGTAATAAGAAAAAACGTCTTCTCGTCATTGATGGTTATATTTATCAGCAAAACAAATCCACTGCGAAAGTCAGTTATTGGTTATGTGAGATCAAATTGTGTAATGCGGGTGTTCACCTAAATTCTGATGATCAATTTCGTAAATACACAGAAAATCCTCATACTCATATGCCTGTACCTGAACGATTAGAGATTCGCAAGATGTTGACAAATATCAAATCTCGAGTCGATCGAGAGGCAAAAGCTATCGGCCAAATTTATCATGAGGAACTTCTCAAAGCTAATCTTTTTTCGAAACTTTTGCTTTCGATAATTAATTCTTTCGAGATTTTTGATTTCGTAACTGAGAGTTTTCGAGATATGAACTTTTCGAATTTAAATTTTTCGAGATTTCATTTTTCGAGATAATTCTATTCGAGATTTTTTCTTCGAGATTTTTTTTTCGAGATTTGAACACAATACCTTTATATTAATACCAGACACTTTAATTTAAAAATTCTCATTCTATATTTCAATGAGTTCAGAAAGATGCATATGGATTATTATTCAAATTTAAAATTGATTAATTCACTGATATTTATGTTGATTATTTGACGATTGTAGCAAATGAATACGTATTAGTACCTATTATCGTCGACATCTTGGAAAAAAATTTCGGTCTGTACAAAAATAAAAAAGCTGCACTATGTAAAACAATTACAAATGTATTCCTACTACTTACATGTCGATGAAAACTTCGGAATGTTTTAGAACTATCGAAGTCTCTCCACGAAGATCTTTCGGTGCTTTTTTCTATTTCTGAGAAAGTGAAATATAGGAATTTAGATGCTGATGTCCTCAATTGATTTGATAGACTATGCAATAGTTTTTACTTCTAGTTGCTAAAAATGTAATGAAAAAAGGAAGAAAGAGAAAGAAGAAAATAGAAAATCATGACTCAACACTTTCACGTCATATTTTCTTGAAAAATATATTTAAGTCACACCAAATTTCTGAGTGAAAAGAATAGAAAACAAAGTTTGTATGATTTTGAAACAACGAATATCTAATATACACTAGCTTCCTTTTATTTTTTATTAACGTAAGTTATAGATTTCTGTCGTTCAATGAACTTTTTTGCTTCATATGAATGAATGACATCATAATCGAATAGTCATAAATCCCTGTCGTTAAATATGACAAAATTCCACTGTACGCTTCATTTTTATTGGAAAATATTATTTTTAATTGATAGCTAATATCATTTAGAGGTGTTGAAACGTATTGAATGGAATAAGGATCAGTATAAAAATAAGATTTTGTATATTCATTCTGAAGAAGCATAGATGTTGGATCGATAATTGTGGCCTTAATTGTTGAACAACCGCATGCAGATGATCCTTTAACAATAACTTTAGCGCCTTTGAGTGAACTCATTGTCCTAAGCAACTCTTGACGAATAAATGGCGTTCCAATCCAACTGATTGATCCAGAAATGATATTGGCATATGCGTCATTATTAAATGAATATGTTAACATGCCTTTACCATGCTCATTTTCACGAAGCTCAGTAAAACTATTATAGATCAATAGATCAATGGCAAACAACTGTTTGAAAACACAAATAAGAGCTATATAAAAAAAAAACATGTTTTAGAATGAAGATAAACCATATATGTTGTACATTTAAATAGTGACTGTTTTCAATGAGAAAGCAAATGAAAATAGGCTCATATGAAAATTTAATTACTTTTGTTCTATTCTGTTTTATGGAAGCGTAGGTATTAATGTTTTTGCCATTAAATCGATCATTAAATATTTATTATGGCTTTTTAAGATTTTTCATATACAATTGATCGGTAAAGATTAACTAGAAATAATGAGCTATATTCTTTATTTCGATGCATAGAGAATATTGCCTCCCAAAATTTTATCCATCTATTTCTCAAGAGCGCCTAATTCAAAGCAGTCATGATATAACATACAGCGCAAAGGTATATGAATATTTTAAGTATACTGTAGTGAGTAGAGGCGTAACCAGGATTTCCCATTATTCTCGATCTCTGCTACAGAGAGCATGGGTCCCAAACGAAAACTTATTTACATTCACATTGGACTCAAATGATGAGTTTCTAGCGGAAAAAAGTTTGAATCGGAGGTTGCAAAAACATTTAGCATTTTCCTCAGCCCCACCAGAAAATGTTTCACAGTTCCAATGACATCTCGTTTTCAGGAATGCCATCGAAAGCTACATCAAATTCCATCGGCAGATTTCAAATTTCATTTAAACAAATTCACCCCTTCAGAGATTACGGCGTTATTAAGATTCGAGGTGTTTCGAAAAAATTTCACAAGGAATTTAAAATCTCACAACGTCTGAACGGATGAATTTGTTTAAATGAAATTTGAAATCTGCCGATGAAATTTGATGTAGCTTTCGATGACATTCCTGAAAACGAGATATCCTTAAAGTCGTGAAACATTTTCTGGTGGGGCTCAGGAAAATGCTAAATGTTTTTGCAACCTCTGATTCAAACTTTTTTCCGCTAGAAAATCATCGTTTGAGTCCAATATGAGTGTATATAAGTTTTCATTTGGGATCCATGCTCTCTAGCAGAGATTCAGGATAGTAAAAAATCATGGTTACGCCACTAGTAGTGAGACGTCCACAGTAGTTGACAAGATATATTGTCATTGTCCAACTATACAAAGAAAATTATGTACGTGATCTCTATCTATGTGACGAAAAAATGCAACGATCTAAGGTGAATTAACAGAACAGGCTACGTATTCGTACACAGGATAAGCTTTTAGGATCCGAATTCAGATCCAATGGACTTAATTGCATTGTCACTCTAATCCACATGCTTAGATTTCATATTCGAAGAAGAATTTGCATGAATATGTTCAATTATTCTAATGGTGGAATTTGCTTGAGTGGTTTCTCCTTCACTCAAAATGATTATATTAGCCATTTAATTCATAAAAGACGTTTGAATGAAAAGTCAAGATTTTCGTTTATAAAACGCTAAAAAAACATTGTCACAACATCATGGATATTGTATGATCTAAGTAGCTACTCTATTTTTAAATCAATGGATCTGACTGTTTCTTGAATAGATTTTAAAGGGAACATTATAGATATCTGTGGCTTCTGCTATTAAGAAGAAAAGATTCAGGATCATCAAACTACATCAAAATTTAATTAATCAACAATATACTATTTACGTAAGTTCTTGATGGGAATTTTTGGAAATGATATACATAGACTATTTCATTTTCAATTTAAACTTTTGAATGAAAAAAATCGATAGCAAAAATTCATTTCTTTCAATCTGCATAAGTCTGAGATTTCTGGTTGATTACGTTCGAAAGTTACAATTTTTTTTCCGTCGTCTTCAATATCAGCGAATTCACCTGTAATTATCCACGTACTCAAAAATTGCTAAATGTCGAAAGTAGTGATATGATTTTTTCAATTCAGTTATCTCGTTGTTTCTGTCATATCCGAATTAATATAATCAACTTTATAAAACTAGTTTCGTAAAAACATATTTTCGTGCGGATCCAAAGTTTGAACTGACTATTAATGGTTAAATACGATGCTATTTGGCGTCTTATACGACAACATCAAAGTCCGTCGTAAGTGATCCAATAATCAAAGTTTGACTACTAATGATTGCGTGCGATGTAATTAAACAATGAGACTCACTGGAAGATACGCTATTCAATGAAATTGATCAAAGAACTTTCCTATGGTGGTAGTATCATCAAAACAATGACGTTTTGTTTGTCACTATAGTAAACAAATCAAGTTGTCTAAATCAGATGGTGGGTGGGTGTGGGTGGGTGTGGGTGTTGGAATTCGATACTTCACACCCACACCNATAATAAATGACGACGATGCTAACGTACTAATTTTACATGGACACACGCTTCGTTGTAACGAATTCGACGTATTAATCGATTGGCGAAATGACTCAAATAGCATTTTAATTAAGTCATGAATATATCTGCTTGAATATGTTGATGATTTAAGCTTGTTTGTATGAGTTTAGATTCAAATATATTGATTTCTGTTTGATACAAATCTTCATAATGTTGAAGTTTCAATTCATAATTTTTCAGCTGATCATTAAGTTTTCGACGTTTCAATTCTTGCATAATTTTATTAGCTTCATTTCCAAATAAATTTTGATATGTAACTATTGGAATAGAGGGGTGGCAGATTTCTCACAACCAGAATATAAGAATTCTATATTCACAGTAGAATTTTACTAGAACTTTGCTTGTCAACTAATCATAAGGAATACAGAATTCTGCTAGAACTTCGTTTGTATTGAACAGCTCTTGAATTCTGATAGGTGAGAATTTTGCCACTGCTGTATTTGTATGTAAATCCAATGTATATAATTAGTAATTTTTATGGCACAAAACAGAGTTGTTGACTGAAGTTCACGTTTTGTAAAAACATAATCATATAATTGATACATGAAATCAGGTTCATCTCGAAATGTTGTTGATGAATAGGATTTTATCGACGAATGCTCTCAGTAATTCATTTAGATATTTACCAATTTTCCATGTTGCGCTATGCTACGATGTAATATAGGGTTCTAATGAAATTTCATTTTCCTATTCCAAGAGGAAAAAAATAATATATACAATAGATAAAGAACAGAATCAATTATACGTTACTTTAGAAGCATCCGGCAAGAAATACAAACATAGTAATTTCACTTTACTTGCATCAACTAATATAATCGATTATATAGATCGACATTGAGTGATTCATGGCTTTTCAATGATTCCAATAATAAATTCATAGATTCGGCCATTTGTTTCAATTCAGTTTGCCATTGTTGACCGCCATTGCCTATATCTTTATTCAGGGGGTGGGTGTTACTATTCTTATTAGCAATATGTATATCCACACCGACACCCAAATTCTACGTTTTCACCTATTCAGGCATTTCTATTTTTTTCCATTGCATCCCTAAACAGATTATAAAACTCGTTCTATTGAAACACTCTATTTGGTCAGTATCTAAGTGATTCATAATACGTGAATTTCACATTTTAGTCCCACCGGGCTGCACTGAAATGCTTTTTTTAATAAACATTCAAATTCGAATGTCAAGATTAATAATAAAAGTATCTGAGAAGAGCAGAAGATTGAGGACTTAATAGTCAAAGTTGAACTTTGGATTGAAATCATATTGAAGGAATGAATGCATAGTTGTTAAGAGGATGTGAGCGGTTTTAAGTGTAGATCTTCTCTTCAATGACACTCTCACAGCTCATTTGGCAAGCCAAATTTCTTTGTGCAGGCTTATTCAACATAATTATTTGTTGAGGGCGTGGGTCTAGATATCGTCTCTTTATCATCGAATACCCACATCCAACGACATCTCGAGCGTAACAATCCATTATTTTGGTCCATATTTGATCAAAGTAATCAGCTGATAAGTCTATTTTACACATTGGTTCTTTCATCTCCATTCATTTTTCTTTCTTTCTTCTACACAAGCAAAGATAGCTACTAGCAATCTTATCGACAAAATCATGAGACGGGCGAAGAGGTATTCTCTTTTACTTTTTGTAACACTCTCCGCAAGTGCACGTGAATTTTTTTTTGTTTCTTTTGGATTGTGTCTTTTCTAACACGATAAAAAATTACGATGGTGTTCACTATTATTGTACATCTGACTGTGAAAAGCGACCACGTGGAAAAGGTCAAGGCGAAATTGATAGAAGCGAGTCGCGTTTATGTCAACGATAAAGGAACCATCGACTGGTTCGTTAGCCAAGGTAAAAAACAGTGTGCTATTCTGCTATTTAGAAAAAGATATAATCCGCCATTGTAAAATAGATGTAGCAGATCCAACCAAGTTTGCCATCGTAGAACGGTATGAGCAGCAGAGTGATGTGCAAACTCACATCAACAATCCGTACTATCAACTGTTCGGTGCATACGTGAAACCACTTTTATCTAAGCCCTTGGTATGTTACCATCTTAATTACTATAACTCTCTTCTTATGCTTTTGATGAGACTAGGAGCTGCACAGGGTGGAAGAATTGGATACGTCGAAAGAAGTTGAAGTTCCTCCGCAAACTTGGTCGGCTGAAACAGACAATTAAACTTCTTTTTAAAATTCGTTGTTGTTGTTTACAAATTATCTCCAAATACTATATGTGCTGTCACTTTCGCAAACTTTATTTGTGTGGTAATTACAAAACGATTAACCAGTTTTCTGTGATTAGAATTCCTTCAGTTTTAATTAGCAGTTTGATTTTTTTTTAATATGCAACAGGGTGCGCAGAAATAAATCAATAAGAAACTTTTGATATAACACCAACGTTGTCAGCGTGATGTCGCTGCATTTGATTCGAGTTCATCTCTTCGTCCATTCTTATCGGTTCTTAATAAAACACGCAATCAAAATCGAAGCTTGAGTCCAATGGTACACTTTCCCCGTAGAATGAGTGAAGTCTTTCCCAGAATCTGGTTTGTCTGAGATCATGATTTATAGTACGGATGTGGACGTGGGTCTACAGAAAACCACGATACCTACATATCAACATCCTCATCCTCAGCAATGCAAACATTTGCGTGTTAAATCAATCGAAATGGAATTCGTTTGATAAAGTAATTGCCGTTAATACAGTTATGAATACGTGTGAAATTAGTCGATGAACATGTACATGGTTAAAGAGTTTTCAAACAGCAAAATAAAAATAAGCTATTCGATGAACAAACAAAATAATATGACTTCAATTCAAATATTAAATTTCTAGTCAATATCCGAGAACATCCATGCTCTTTGATCGGCCTATTGGATATTCATCAACATTACACAGATGAACATGGTATAATTTAATCATCATTACTTCAAAGTAAATAATTTGCTGGTCAACCTACCTCTGACGATTACAGTTGTTCAGGGTGTGGGTGTGGGTGTGGATCTTCTCTCCTTGCCAACACCGACACCGGAATCTACACCCACACCCACACCCTTGACCGCACTATTGATTACGGCAGACTCTCTGAGTTTTGTTCTTATTAGGAAAAAATCGATAAGCATTGAATGGGATACACACTCCTTGAAAAAAGAACTAATTAGCCGTGAGATATCCAGACGACGTTTGAAACTAGTCCTAACAACTGTTGAAGACATTTCAGACTAGTCAATGCCATTTTCATCGGTTCATTTCTGATTTTCTATGTGCATGAATGAGAGTCAATCTATGTTTTAGACTATATACACTGATGACAGTCTATCTCAGTGTCACAGCCTGTCGTCAGGATGTTTGTCATATTTCGAACACTGTCGAGCTGGATGTTCAAATCCACCGTGTAACCTCTTTTTCTTATCTTCCTACTAGTCTGGACTAGATCAAGAGGCAATACGGACTAGACATGACTGGGTTCAAGGACATTTCAGACTAGTTCAGACGTGTTTGCAGGACACTCTTCCTCAATCTGACTAGCCAAGACGACTGTGCAAGATGTTTTAGACTAGACGGATTCTGCGGGCATTTCTGACTAGTCATATCTGCAGTCTCCCTTCAGTTTTTGCTTACTTGGGCAGTCACTTAACACAGGGGAAAAGAAGAATAAGACTGCTAGGATCCCATAGACCCAAAAGAAATTAAAGTTATCCTGATCTAACTTTCCTGTACAACTGTACGCAGTCGCTATCCATTTAGTACCTTTACGCCCATAAGCTACTGGGAGATGTACATCGATCAACTTCATCAGAGGACGCATGATCGTCCTGTGTGTTATACAGCGTGTAATATTAATATATTGGAAGATTTAAGGATGTTATATTTGAAACGTCGAGAAAGGTCAGAGGAGTTAAATTTGCTTTAATCTACAAATGTAGCATACTGTATTTTATTATTCATGTATGATTACATATATTCTTGAAAAGCTACAGAACGTTGCTTATCACGGCATGGGCAAATTTTCGGATGACTTTTACATGCAAGATGTTGAGCTTTTACTGATTGCGCGGAGAAAATATCTGAAGTCAATCCATAAAATTGTTCTAATCGTCGACATCGCAATTCTAGAGCTATATAATGAATAGCATTTTTAGCTGATCCATTCAGATCTTTTTTAGGTACAAATACATGTTTATCGCGTCCATCTTGTTCGATATGATCATAGGGCCATTGAAATGCGTTCGCATGTGATTTAATCTTTTCTATTTTCAGTTTTACATAGTTTTCCAATTGATCAATGCGTTTGATACTATCAATCATCCCCTTCAAATGGTTAATATTCCACTTTATAATAAACGATCGCCAATCGATAAATCGTTCAAATGGCAGCACAATATTATCGGTTAATATAACTGGAATTGCTCCTAATTGCATTGTTTCATAAAGACGAGACGACCGTAGGAGAGAAGTATCTGGACAAAACGAAAAGACGCTTGATTGAATTTCATGGAAATATTCATTTGATTCCACAAGTTCACTCATTATTGAGATCGTTTCATATAGTTTGCCTTTGATTTCAGTGGTCTTGTTGTATTGTTTCTTTTGTTGCAAATCTCGCTTTAAAAATAACAAGTGTTTATGAATAGATTGAAGTGTGCTTGAATGATTGATATTATATGCAAAATAGAACAAACGCTTCTTTTGACTAAACGACATATTCCAATTAAGCGGCACGTTTCGATTCAATCCTAATTTGGTGAATGAGGGCATAACTATGTCATAACCATATTTGAATGTAACAGGTGTGTCTTCGTAGCCAGATGGAGATTTTGACGCCGGCGACAAGATGTTTTGCTTAGTGTCTGTGAATGTCAACTTAATAACGTTTCTCAATAGTTGTTGAGTTTTGTTATATAAAAATCCAATATTCCCTATGTCAGGTAAGACAATAACATGATTGGCACCGACCAGGCTCGCTGTTGAAGTCATCGTCGAATAAAGAAACATGTTATGTACATTCATTAAAAGTTTATAAAAATAGCCATTGTTTAATCTTTCATATACGCTCGATAGTTGAGTTTCATTGAGAATTTCCGGATGAGTTTCAAAGTAGAAAAACATCAAATTGCTAGGAATTATGTAGAAGTCAGCAAGTAGAGGTTCAGCAGTCCAAATGAGATTGTGACGAGAAACCGAGTTCAATGATTGCAATCGACGAAAATAATCCTGAAGATGATACTCGGACGAATAGATTTCGTATTGTTTCGATATTGAAGTCCAACCGATTTTGGAGGACAAGAAACGTTTTGTATCCTTGGTAATCGATTCTTTTGAGTACATCCAAATTCTTAGAGGTCTGGTGAGATAGTCTTTAATTTTCAATGAATGTCGAAGTTTATCAAGTTCAGTTATCCAATCGAGAGCTTTTTGAGTATTTCGGGAGCCCATAGAATGGTACGTGAACAGGTCACCGCAAATATCCTCGCAAAACGTTCCACGGAAAGTCTTGACATCTCGAATATAGTCACGATGTTCTGCTTGCTGTTTATTAGTCCATGTGCGAGTTATATTAGGAAAGCCTTCCCAGTAAGTAAAGTTGACTGGTGAACAGTGGCATGTTCCACGTTGTTCACTGTTATTACTAACTGTAAAATTGGTTAAGTATTCGAAGAAGATTCGAGAAGCATAAGGCTTATTATGCCACAAGTCAAAGTTTTCTTGCATATATGTAGGAGTTACATTAATTGGATGTATAATATCAATTTGAACTGATTTTTTGTGATTTAAAAGTACTCCTCCGAGATTCAAAGAATCGTTTTGAATCTTTTCTTGCATTCTTCGATACATTTTGATAGAGACCCATGGGTCACCTTTAAAAGTAACATACCATGTAGGTGGTACCGTATAGAAATGGTTTGCATCGCTTTGAAACGGGCAAAGACTCCGATTGTGTACAGGTTTAGTTTTGGCATTATAACAAAAGTCAAAATAGAACCAATTGGCATACGTGGGATCAAGCACAAGCCGTGTTTGCATGTCATTGGGATATATTGAGCGAGTTGTCAAAGCTGTTTCATCCCCAATATTAACACACAGAATTTGTGCTTGAATTGGCAAGACTCGAGAAAGTAGCGTTGCAAATACTGAACCTATACTGATGCCATGGATATACAAACGAGGATAAGATTGAAAAGTTCTGTAATAAACAGTATTGATCCATATTTGAAGGGACTCATAAATCATTTTCAACTCTATATTGTATTGGATTGCAGTATAAATATCGAACATTCTACTTTTTGAGCATATAGTCAATATTGAAAAGCCAGATGCACGCAATGCAGATATGATACGGCGACCAACAGAAAATTTCCAATAATCGGCACATATTCGACCACGACCATTGAGAAGTATCAGCAGACGATGATCATTGTTTTTAATTTTAGAGCTGAATTCATACTTAAATTCATAATGATAACGTGTATCATTTGTGAAGCGATAGTATGAAGACTTTGTTTTATTCTGTTCTTTAACCCAAGGATCATTGAGAATAGCAATAAACATAGGATCCATATCTTCTTGGGTGTGGGTGTGGGTGTGGGTGTGGGTGTGGGTGCGAGTGTTCCACATGTTCTCACCCACACCCACACCCACGCCCATACCCTCAAGTAGCGTCCCAATATTCATAAAGTTAAAGCAGCTAATACAGTAGTCAACATAAATATCAGAAACGTGATTTCCACGTTTTTTTACAGCCTATTATTGAGTGTCTTGTTGTGATAATTATTCCATACATGATGTGAGACATGATAATGTTCGGTATATTACATTTCAATGTTGACAAAATCTGCTCACTCGTTGGAAAGAATAGACGTGTATCTCATGTATTGGTCACATATATTACTTGTGCCTGCCTGCATACGTCAGCTCGTTTTAATACACTCCAGTATGTACTATACCTTTTTGACGCCTTTCTTCTCTCAAATTCTATTGTGTCTAATGCTTGTCTTTGCGACTATGTTTGCACTTTCACAGAGTCGCGTAGTGATTTACGACACAGAGACCAATCGAAGCGTTGAAAAATTTGATTGTGTATATTACATGAACGATGAAGGCGATGAAATTCCTTATTGTCAACGGCTCAACAGCAGCGAAGCACTCAAACGAAGTCGCACTCGTTGTGAAAATGGTGGCAAAGAAATTCTCTTCCGTGATCTCATTCAAAGTGTAATCGAACCTATAGAAGTTCTCAAATGGAGCACCAGTATTGAAATAGCAGATTTATACGCGCGCGTTTTCTACAATGCTTCAGCAATAGAAGATAATGATAAGAATTTCGTTTGCCAATGTAATCAACCAGGAACGTTTGGCAAGTATTGTGAGTATCTCTTAGGAGGCTCCTACAACTATTTTGGGGAAACACTCGAAGCTCAGTTCAGTAAGAAAGCATCTGAAGATTCGTGGAATACACAGCGTTATGGACATATTCTATGCTACACAACTCTTCCATGTCTTGGAAGACACCTGTGTCTCGATTGGCGAGAGATTTGTGATGGAGTCCAACAATGTAAATTCGGCACGGATGAAGAAAACTGGGATTTACTTGAATTCAATGAATGTGAAGACGACGAATTTCGGTGTAGAAATGGAATGTGCATTCCGGAGGAGTTCTGGCTCGATGGTATTTATCTTACTGTTTGAATCAATCTGTCAAGCTTCTCATTCTAATATCTTTTAGGTGATTATGATTGTATGGACCAAAGTGATGAACTCTATCGTGACGACGGAGAGTACTGTCATTCTAGTCATGATGCAATGGCCTGTGATGAGCATATATGTCGTCCAAACACATACTCATGTGGCGATGGACAATGCATCTTCTGGCATACTCGAATGCCTTTTAATCGACTTGATCCAATCGAAGACGATTGTGTCAACAAGCGCAATATAAACTACATGTGTGAAGTGAGTCGTACCCGATTTCTTTGGACTCTGCCTAATGGATTATGTTGGCCTGATGCAAACTATGACGACAAAAGATATCCAGTTTGGAGCAACACTTATTCAACGAACATTAGCTGGATGGTTCAATGTACCTATCTCATCAAATGTCTTTTATCAAATGGCTTTGAACGTAAATGCCCATGCAACAGAAAAAATTGTTCGCAGTTGATTAGAAGTACCTGTGCGTCTCTAAGGTTCATTTTTTATCCACCACCTGGAGTCATCAGTCATAATTTGTTCTTTCTTTACGACGCTCTCGATCCTTTACAAAGTATCACCAATTTAGGTGTAGGTTTGAATGGAACCTTAAAGTGTAAAGGGTTTCTTTTGGAAACAAAACCGCCTTTGTTATTATTTCCTCCTCTGAAAGTCATATTTCTCCAACCTAATTTCAATAGCATTTTGTGTGACCCACAATATATACCCGAGGAGAGCGCTAACAGAGTATTCGACACATTTTTTCAGTATCATCCATCCTGCTGGAACGGCTCATTCACATTTAATGGACGTTCGTACGCTGTTCATCCTAATGCATGTTTATCTGCGGGAACTTGCATTTCACAGTATCGAATTCTCGACGGAGAGAGTGATTGTTACGATGAAAGCGACGAAATCCGAGATTTCGAAAAGAACTTTTGTACAGGTAATGTTGGACGACACCGTTTTCAGTGTTTCTCCGATGAAAACAAATGCATCCCGCTTTACCTACTAGGTACAAGAACTCTAGAATGTTCGAATCAATACGACGAGATTTGGCGAAATACAGGGATATCATTAACAGAAGTCCGAGCATGTCATAAGAGCGATCATCATGACTGTGCTCGCTTGAAACACTATATCAGACGGTCATCACAAACGAATTTTACAGAAGATTTCGATAATATCAACATAAGCAAACAGTTATCTACAAAAAATATTCCTTTTCGATTTTATTGTGACACATTTTGGGATTTAGACGATCATATAGACGAACGACCCGAACTTTGCAACGATTGGATTTGTGAAAAGCATCAGTTTCAATGCCAGACAGGACAGTGTATCGATGTCGACTGGGTTTGCGATGGTGAGTGGGATTGTGCTGATGCATCTGACGAGGAAGCTATATCGTTCAACATCGATAGGTTACACCATAATGCTCATGTCACTGATCTACCAAAAAGGGTCGAAAATTGTCAGAACCTATATAGAAATACATCATTTTCGATGTTCTGTAATAGTTCATTTGAGTTCGGTTGTTTTCGGTCTAATGTAGAAAATCCATTAAATATTCAGTCAAATCGTCCCTGTATAAATTTAACTCAAATTGGTGATGAAATCCAAGATTGCTACAATGCTTATGACGAGAAAAACACCTTTGAAGCAAATGGAGGGATACTGGGAATGTGGGGTTTTCACTACCGATGTGGAAGTATCGTTGACTCCTACCAAAACATCTGCTCCGAGAAAGATAGCAATTGTAGCTCGATTCTCTGTTCAAAACTACGGGATCCTAGCAAGTCATGTTTTGGCCCATTGGACGTCTTCTGTCTGGAGGAAAACCGTTGCGTGAAAAATGCAAGATGCAATAAAACACGGGAATGTAAGCATGGGGACGATGAGTATTGGTGTGCTTCTACAGTTGGACAAGATAAAACATTTTATCGTTTTGAGAAAGAAAGAAAGTACAGGTCGTCTTTGAATTTTTCTTTTACTAGGCGATATGCACCTGAAGATAGAACGCATTCTATGAAACTTTTTAAAGAACGTGGTATATTGATACAGAACGAATTACCGATCGAATATTTCTACTCTTGCAATAGAGGTGCAGCAATTTTTATGATGAACGAAATGCGTTGCTTTTGCCCACCAGCATACTATGGTCGCTGGTGTGAGTTCTTTAGTGATCGAATTACGATTATTACTGTAGTAGATCGAGCAAAATTCTCATTTATGATGTTAAGCAATATACTTAAAGTCAGAGCCAATTTACTCCATGAAAATGAGACGATAGATTTCCATGAATTTCATATCATTCCCACAATCGAAAATGCGCAACGGGTCAAACACCGATTTTATCTTCGTTATTCATATTCGTTTGAAATGTTGCAGAAGAAGAAACATCGCTTTTTTAACCGTAGTGACATCGTCGATCGTCATCCATATTCGGTGCATTTTGATATTTTTGAGCTTTTAGAGAACGCAACAGCTAAAGAGCTTGGCTCATGGCATTATCCAATTTATTTTGATTACTTGCCGTCATTTCGCTTGGCAGTAATTTTAAAATTGCCTTCTTTACCCCTAGACACTGCGGCGGATCCTTGCCAACACAGTAGATGCAACCGAAATTCCAATTGTAAACCCGTCTTCAATGATAATCAGACATATTATTGTTCATGTAAATCAGGTTTTTACGGAAAAGACTGTCACTTTTATGAACCTCGCTGCGAGACACACTGCTCAGTCCGCTCACTTTGTCGTCCACATGGCAACAATGTGAAACAACCAAGCATAAATTGTATCTGCCCTATGGATCATTTTGGCCCAGGATGTCATCTACAGTACAACGACTGCAAGTCAAATCCCTGTTTAAATAGTGGAATATGTTTTCCAACATACAGTTACAGCGGAGAAGTATCCTACGTATGTGTTTGTTCGGAGCGATTCTATGGGAAACGTTGTGAACTAAGAAAGGCTTCCGTTTTTCTTCAGCTCAATATGACCACAAATTTGAAGATTCTTGCTACTTCTATTCAACTTTATGATGTTAATCCAAAAACATTAGACCTTATCATTCGCTATCAGCAGGTTGAACATGGAATGGTATCAGTAGTATCCTATCTCCATTCTGATACTTATTCACCTTACATTGGACTTTTGAAAATGTATGATCTTGATGAACAAAAGTACTATGTAATGTACGCAATGCTGGAATCAACTGTGGACATTGTGTCTCAACCGCACTTCTGTCAAAGTGTTCTGTCAATTTTACCAAATAGTAAGTCTTTTGATAATTAAAAAGAGAATTCGATGTGAACGTTNGGGGTGGCTGAATCATCGAGACCATTTTGACTCCTAATTAATATGGATTTTCGTTTGAGAAATAAAAAAAGTTAATTCAATGATTTCTTCTTGAAACGGTTGGGTGTACTGGGCTATTATTGAGTCTCTCAGGAGAACGCAAGCTTTTCTTCGAAAGCTATTGCTATAGATAAAATATTTGATTTCGTAGATGTCAGTCGACGGATTCTTCCTGTTTCTCGCTATCATCACTTGTGTTACAACATCACGCGATTTACTTGCTTTTATGATGATATATATCTCTGCTTGTGCGACACTGATGAGAATCACGCTGAATGTTTTCGTCGAAACGTCCGAGATGATCCCTGTGATCATTGTCTGTCGAGTGGAAAATGCTTTCATGGTGATCACAACGATTTCCAAGGTTTCGCTTGTATTTGTCCCACATGCCACGGAGGTCGTCGATGTGAAATGAACTTGGAACCATTTGGCTTTACGTTGGATTCGCTTCTTATCAACTTTAAATTTAAAGTAAAGTTGATATACTTCTCATTCGTTTCCTTAGTTCTTGTGTCTGGTACATTTACAAACTATTGCTCTTTTATCACTTTTCGAAGGCGTTCACCAAGAAAATTTGGCACAGGCAACTATTTATTAATTGTTTCTTTACTCAATCAAATGGTGTTGATCTGTCTGTTCTGGAGGTTTCTCGAGATTTCCTTCAGAGTTCATCACCGAATATCTTGTAAAACAGTATCGTACCTGTTACATGTTTTCACTCGATCGACATTTTGGATTAATAGCTGGATAAGCATCAACCGTTGCCTCTTAATTTTCATTCCAAATTCAATTATAGTAAAAAGTTCTCACTTAGCCATGAGGATAAGCTTTGGTACAGTAGTGGTACTCCTTATCATGCATGCACATGAACTGGTTCACTATACGACTATTGGACACTTATCATCAGACGTGGTGATGTGTGTCACGGATTTCCCCACAATTACTATCTCAGTTTATGATAAAGTTTCAACCCTTACTCATAATCTAGCTACTTTTCTTATTCAAGTCATATCTATAACCGCACTTATTATATTTGCGGCACGCAGTCGAGTTCGAGGAAAGAAAGAGCAAACAACTGTCTATGAAGCGCTGAGAACGCAGTTTAACACACAGAAGGAACTTTACATAACTCCAGCAATTATAGGATTAGCAACTCTGCCTCAATTAATTATTACATTTAGTTTGGCATGCAAGCAATTGAGCGACTGGCAAAATCATCTACTACTTAGTTCTTATTTATGCTGTTATACACCACAGATCTTGGGGTTCGTCTTTTATGTGTTGCCTTCAACTAGTTACAGCCATGAATTCAAGCAGACCCGCTTCGCGAAAACATTTCTCAACAGCATGCTGAAGAACGTGAATTGATTCACTTTTGACGAATATAACAAGAGCACAGCACATCTTCTCATATTATCTTTGCGAATCGTGAAGTATCTTTGTATATTTTCGATGCTTTATGAAATCTAAACGCGCGAACAATTTTGAACAAAACTTTGTGGAGAAAAAATACACTTCAGACCTTCAGGAGGCATTGCAATATTAGAGATCTTTTTCTTGAAAAAAAATGTTATCTATCATTTAAGAGAGGTTTTATGAGCCCATCGACATATTGTCATTTTATGGTAAAATTTGACATACATTTTTTAATCATTATTCGATTCGTTATGAAAAAGTATGGCTATGAAAATTTTTTTAGAGCTTGATCATGTAAATTGATGGAATTATAGGCCCTGAAAGGATGAGGGGGTCAGTAAAAAGGTAAAAAATGGTGAAAATGGTGATTTCCAGTATTTTGCTTATATCTCCGTTATTTTTCGTCCGTTTTGTTTGCGGAACGTCTCATTCGAAAAAGCGTGAAAAACTACTCAAAATGTGAACTAGATATTTTTTAAAAAAGCGTCTTCATATCGAAAAAAAAATTTCTAAAAAAATGTGTTGTTTTTTTTTGCAAGCTTTTTTCCAGTATATATTATTTTTTAATATGATAATTGTATGGGGGATTTTTCATATAGTGCATCTTGTAGAGAATTTTTCGCTCTACAAAACTCATATCAATATTTTTTTAAAGTTTCACAAAGGCTTCAAAATTGAGAAAGAAAGGAAACCAATTGTGTCAAAAAGTTTAATAAAAAAAAATCCTGCGATTTTCAACAAAAATCAACGTTTTATCCTAAAAGCTAAACACCCATAGTAGTTCTAACAAAATGTTGATGAAAAACAGTGTCGTACTCTAGTTTTTAGAATTCCATACATCATACAAGCTATTTTCACAAATGCCATTCATTTCGAAATCTAAATAATGTCGAGAAAATTTTAGTCATTACGATTCAGCCTAAGTGCAAAATCAGATGAAACCTACCGACCCGCTGGTTTCATTGTTTTACCAAAGTTATTCAACAATTACATATTTTTCTCTGAAACTCACGTAAATCTACTAGAGTTTTTCTATCACTCAAAAGCACTCATCCTACTAAGACTTCTTTTAACTCACTCAAAGAATGAAATAACTTTTTCGACGCAAACATTGAAACTAAAATATTTTATTACAACAAAACAAGAAGAAAAAAAAGAGAATATAGACAAGAAATGTTTTAGTCAGATCTAGTTCGAAGGATAAAATGATGAGTAAAGAATAAATATTAATATGACTAACATAAGAAACCAAGAAAAAATGATCTGCAAAGTGCAATGAACTTCATTGCAATACTCAAATGCATGTTTAATTACATAGAAAAATCCTTGAGGGTGTGGGTGTGGGTGTGGGTGTCGGTATCGCTGTCCCTCGTAGGGGAGCCACACGAACAACACCGAGACACCCACACACCCGAGAAAATGAATCTCGACTGTAAATAGAAACCAGATAGTGCTCACACTGGTGACTAACCCGATGCTTTAACCGACTACGCTATCGTGGCTCAATCTTCATTTATATTCAATTCGATATCAACATTTATTTTATATTTTCGAGTGATATACCACTAGAGACGTCAATACGTGAAAACTAACTCTAATCGACCTGTCGAATATGAATGTATACTTAGTCTCGATAGCTTAGTTGGTTAAATCACCTGACTAGTTACCAGAGTGGAAATTATCTGGGTTTAATTCCCAGTAGAGATTGATGCCCCCTTTGCCGGGGTGCAGCATTATTGTGTGACCATAAATGAGTCGTATTTTATCCATTCGTTATCGACCGTATTACGACGCAATACATATAGGGTTGTAGTGCGGTCGATACCAAACGGACGAAATGCGATAAAAAAAAACGGTGATTTACGGCTGGGCTTTTTTTATGTGAATCTCTGTGTTCGTTCTTTCGAAGTAATAAACACACATGGTGTATGACATATTTTATTCGAAATAAAATGAAATTCAGTCATATATACACCTTATACACATTTATATTCCTCTTTTCATGCTATATAAAGTCATTCAGTTTCATTTTGCTATAGTAAAGGATAGATGTAGTCCTGTAAGCATACTCTTCACTTCTGATTCACAAAATTTTAATTCAAGGATAGATATGAGCCCATCTGGTTTATCGTTTCCCCCGGCCCCCGGAAGCCATAGAAAAAAAGCTTCGGACTTTTTCAATCCCTATATGTCTACGCCCTTTCTATAAGTCTTAATCTTGTACATATCTATCTGTATCTCCTAACCTGTACATTCAAATCTGTACATCTAAATCTTTACGTCTTAATCTAGTACGTCCTCACTTAATACGTCTTAATCTAATACGTCCTGACTTAATACGTCTTAATCTAGTACGTCATAATCCTAATATCAAAATAATACAGATAAATCCTCCGCCCCTTCTTGGTTACCCTATCTAACGATCCCATGCCATTTCAGTAATATCACCGGGGATGCTAGCGGCATCATCAGGGATGCAAGCGGCATCATCTGGGGTGCAAGCGGCATCATCTGGGATGCTAGTAGCATCATCTGGGATGCTAGTAGCATCATCTGGGATGCTAGGAGCATCATCTGGGATGGTAACAAGATCACCTAGACTTCTAGAAAGATTGCCGGGTCGCTAGCAACATCATGTAGGATGCTAGCAGCACCTGTGAAGCAGCTGCATTCGAAATTCGCATGTTGAACTCCATGATGGCTAAAGGTAGATGCCACTATGTATACAGAGGCAAGTGTTGGTCGTGGCTCTGGGGTAGGACTGCGCACCCCCACGCCGCGACACTAAAATAAAGAGTTGTGTGGTTACCCATTGTTTCCTATGCATGATCTCGCATTCCTTATAATTGTTCGCTATCGTTTCTTTTTTCTGAATTTATCTGGGACTTAATTCAAATTTGGCAATTGATATGAATCTCAGATAATGCCTCTAGCATTCCAAGTGAGGGTAAGGAAAGGGGATACCGATGAATGGGCATCAAGATTTATTGAGACTGGTTTAGACGTGCTAGATTAGAACGTACAGATTAACACGTACAGATTATGACGTTATGATTAAGACGTATCAGATTAGGACGTAAAAGATGTAGACGTACTGATTTGGATATGATAATTTGTACCTAAAAAACAATGACTGCGAGCAAAGTATCAGTTTATTGGAGATTTAGACGCACTTTAGACCCTTCCCGAAATCATCGTCTGTTTTTCTATCAGCGTTTCCCAGAGAAATCATAAAGCGGATTACATGAATGTTCCAATTAAAGATTTCATTTCCATTACTTAACAGAAGTTAGAATGGTAGAAAGAAGAATTTTTAATGTTTACAAACGTATTCCACTTGTTGGTATTGCATATGGTGCAGCCCGCGGTGTTGCTTATGGATTGGCAGGTGATTTTGACGAAGCGAAATATTCACTGGAAATGGATCCTGCAGATTTAAATCCATTACGAATGCCTCGAAACATTATGAATGGCCTGGTTGACGCGTCTCACAGTCTAGACAAAGGCATTTGGATTGGTAAGCGAACTCTCGGAGATCAACCATTCGGTCTGACATTCTCACCTGGTGCCGATGGGTATCATTGGTGTATTCAAATTGATGGCGTTATTTACGAGCTTGGTGGTTCGAAACGTCAGGTCGAGATTCATATTATCTCGAAAAACGAGAACCCAGAACAGTACAACAGCTATTGTAAACGCTTCTCATGGACAATGTTACAGGGAAAATCATCTTCGGTGAGTGAAACAACATTATATCGTTATGCAAAATCATTTGAAAGTTCTGAATATCACGTTATGATGTCAGCATCAGGTGACAAGGTTAATTGTCAAACTTTCGCTAGCGACATGTTTGCTAAAGGTGCCTGTATAACGACACGTCAAGCACGAGCTCGTATTTTAGCTGTATTGCCAAATATTTTGTTTTGATAAATGTCAAACATAAAATGTTCTATCTATAGAGCACAATGGGTCGTCTTTTGGTTTTGGTCCTAGTGCTGTTTAAGTTTTAATCTTATTAATTAAAATAAAGGCACTCCATATATACATAACGAGATCTTGATGGAGAATTGAAGTGGCTCCATTGATTCTCATTTATAACCTGTCTGCTAACTGAAATAAATAGGGGAAATGTAAAATAACAAACTGTCTTCTCTTCGATTGTCAAAATTTCATAATGCATGAGTTCAAAATCTGTAACATGAGAAGTGCATAATGACAACATATCATTTTTCAACTTTGTTAGAAGTAGACCATAATGGGCATAATTGGCGTAGTGAACTCGTTTGGATTTCCCTGAAGAGCATTTGATATACGAAAGACGGAAGTATAATATGCAATCGAGCTACCGAAAGTGTTATATCCGACCACACCATTACTGAGATGTCTTGTGATTCCTTTCTTCACACTCACAGCATCTGTAGATTCATGTTTGGGTTTCCGGAGAACTCACGGCCGTTTCTGGGAACTTATATAATGCATCATAACAAGAAGCTTCGTGAAAAGAAGAAAACTTCTCAATAATGACTTATAATTAATCTTTAAAATATTGACTCGAAAGAGCATTATCGAATTCTCAGAAGTTGAAATTTAATCGCACCGATTTGACTGTAACCGAAAAATGGATGCTAAATATCTCGCATTAAAAGTATAAACTATCTGTTTGATCGGCGATACAGTGTAACCAGTCTACTATGTTACGAGAGACGTCTTCTGTCATGGGTATATTTTCTTCTGACTGTATTTGTTTCAAATTATGAAGGCTATGCTCATTTTGTTGTACCACTAATATGATGAGTCATTTAACGAGTTGATACTGAACGAAAACGATTGTTGTATTCTTTTGAAAAGTAATGCTAAATGAAAAGAGAAAGTGAGAGCGATAACACGGTCCATGACTTAATCCATAAGAACCGAGAGAAAAGGATTACCAGAACGAGTAATCATCACTGTTGCTAGGGTGTGGGTGTGGGTGTCAAAAAAGAGAATTGAACACCCACACCCACACCCTAATCAAACCAAATAAATGCGCCTTCAGAAATGACTTGTTACATACTATGTAGAAGATAGATGTTCGTACCTGCGAGCTATGAATATGATTATCACTCACCAAATTTTGAATTGGAATAAACACTGATGATCGACTATGGGTGCGTGGTAATTGATCAGGTAAGACATGTGGTACTAGAATTAATGGGTGATTATTCGATGACTGTGTTGACATTAATGGTAATGTTTGAGTTGAGTGTGATGCTGATTGATTATTGTTAATTAATGAGCGCGCTGTGGCAAGCTCTAATTTAAGATGATTAATTCCTTCTTGTACTTGAAAACATTCTGACAAAATAGTTGAAGAGTTTTCGATCTGAGCTGATCGACTTGAAGCAGGTCTGGAGCCGGTGTTGCCGATTGTTCAACACGCGCAAGACGTTCGGAAAATATTTTTAATTGAACTCGAATATTATTGAATCTGATATTCTGAGATTTATCCGTTGTGTTTCGAGTAGTATAACCAACTTTCGAAGAATCAGTAATTGGTGGTGTAGCTGAATGACGAGATGATCGAATTAACACATCGATTTCGTTAAAAGAACAATGTTCCATTGATGACATAGAATTTGATGATGGAGATAATATTTGTGATGGCGAAGGAATCTATGGTAATTCAAACTTTAAAGCAAGCAATTGTGCAAAATAATGGCTGACAAACTGACGGGAGGCAGAACTCACACATCAATCCTGGTGAGATCGCCACCTGTAACATCCTCAATTTTGTCAGCTGAGGAACAACTATTAAAAATGCCAGGTGCCACAGTAATTAGTTACGGTAAAATCACAGCAATGAAATAAATGGTATTGAACATGAATGAAGATCGAATATTTTATTCAATAAACAAAAAGATATGAGAATAAGAACTCGACAAGGAAGTATCTAACACAAGTTAGAGTCATCGTGAGGAACAATCGAGTTGAAATGATAAGCGAAATGTATTGAAAGAATGAGTGTAGGTATATCTCAGAGGAGAGAGATATATGAAGACGCTTCAAGAAAAAAAAAGAACAATAATATAATTATACTTTTAATTGCCAATATTAGGAACGAGAAAAAAAGAAATAAACAAGAACCAATATAAAATCACTGATGCTTGTACCGCCCCTTCCCCTTCCCCTCCCTCTCCCCGCATGCCGTATCCGTTTCTTCATTGTCGCCATACAGAGAAGAAATATTACGCTTATTTGAATTTTCTGGAACAACTGGATTTGAATTTTGCAATGAATGTACTTGATGTGGAACTTAAAAGAAAAATAAGAAAAAATACAAATAAGAAAGAAACATCTTGCATTACCTCTTGGAATATAGTCAAATGTTAATGTTTCTAAAAGTCTAGTTTTTTGTGTCAGTGTAATATTGACCGTTGTAGCATAGTCAATGGGAAATGGGAAAATCGGCGCTCGAAATGATACCATTCGATCTATGACTTCTAGTTCAACAGCAGGCGCTGTCCATTTACCATTGGGTCCTTCAAATTCGAATGTAACTTGTAACTCTATACAAAGCAAAACTACAAGAAGTTAAGAAACAAACTTGATTTTATCTAACCTCCATATTTTTTAGGCTGAAGTCTATTTGTATAGAAGATAAGTATTTCATCATTACTATCCGCATAACCGAATTTCGGTGCATATTTGTACACACGGCAATCAGACTCTTGTGGTGAATTGAATCTTACAGAACTCGAGCCAGAAGGTGTACAATCTACGTATGATTCTTTATCAAATTGTTGAATAAGTTCGTCTGAGAATACTGTTGTACGATGATATATAATCCATATAGTATCGTTAGTGTTCGTTGCTTTCTTTCCTATACTAATTGCTAATTGAGCTTTTTCAAGATTAAATTCTTTAATTGTATCTTTTATAGATAATAATTGTGAACTGGATTCGTTATCTAAAAAAAAACAATGAAAATTATCTCTTCATTTTCATGTAGGATTTAACCAAAAACTTACTAAGACAATTGAATACACGCAAGTTACCATAATTCTTCAGATCATCTGCTTTTTTCTTTATAATACGTAAATTAGGGAAACTAAATTAGAAAGAACACGTTTTTTTAAATTTTCTTTTCTTCTTCTTTACTGTCAGTACCTTTTAATTCCATGGATATCTCCGATTTGAATGGAATACCAAATAGAATTATGGTTTCTATCATGATAACCTTGATTATCAACATCTTCTAGTTCATATGGATGTATATAACGATATTTCGTTGTCTCGTTTTCAACGGTCACAAGAGAAATACAAATATAATGTTCGTCGGTAGGAATCATATATTGCCTTGGAATCTAGAGGTAAAAGACAGCGTAATATTGTTGACAAAAAAAAATGTTAAAGGAAATCTACTCGAATAGTTGGATATTGATAATTTGGATTATTTGTACTATGAAGAACTCCACGACGCTTTGTTTTACTTATATAATTGGAATGGTATCGTAATTCCGATGTGTAACACGGCTGTCCAATGATCTCAAGTAATCCGGAATGATGTGGATTTTCAAATGAAGTAGAGTAGAATGGCAAGGCTGTAAAGATAGTTAAGTTAAGATATTGTAATGAAAAGTTGTTCAAAAATACTATTTGATGAACTTGCACGCATAATGAATATACGTCTTTGCTTGAATTCTATATAAATAAATGATTATTTGTATTCTACAAAAAAATAAAATAAAAGACATATATTCCAAATAATGGTAATCCCGAATAAATTTGTAGGGAGATGAACATTTTATTGGCGTTTGATGTAAATGATTTTACAATAGAAAGACACCGAAACGATAGATAATATCGATTACAGTATTAGATGAAAGAAACTTGGGAAAAACCAAGTTTATGAATCAGGTAGAAAAACAATATTACAATCAATATTTCACTATCTGGATTTTATTTTTATGAAGCAAGAATCAAATAGTCAGTAGTGAAATGAATATTTTTGGTTAGAAGGATACCAGCTTCTGGTTATCGGCAAATAGAGCTCTCTTTGAAGAATCTTATCAGGAGCTGGGTTGACTCATCTTAGCACTTCCAGTTCAAATAATATCTATTACATTTCTTCTAATTATGATATTTCCGTTGTGTTTTATGATAGATATGTGCAGGTTACATAAACAATTTTTCTCACTTCTTCAGAAAAGTATTCTGAGAATCGTATCAACGGATATTTATTTGATGAGATTTTTACCTATTTCCTGATTGCAATGAGAATGAGTTATATTATGTAGACACTTAATTGCATAATCAATGCGCGCATTAGTTTCCACTGGTTTTTATCAAAATATATGTACAATATAATGATTTTTGAACGCTCTACTTGTTGAATCAGGAATTTACTAATAGCCATTATTTTCAACGTCTAGTTTTATTGATTATTTTGTGTATTGTTTAGTAACTGACTCCTTCTCCTATTGATCCTATGGGTGTGAAGGAAACAATCTATATTATTTCCTATGATAACAACTATCAGCGTCATACAGAAATAGAAATGCGTTTTACTAGAGATAGATTGATCGAACATATATGATTTCAAATTCAAAATATCTCATGGAAAATCTTATAAAGAATTGATTTGATAAAATGTTCATCAACATAAGAAGCATTTCTCTACTCATTTAGCCTCCAACATGCATATTCTCTTCACTTATTTCTCTTTTTTTATTTAAGTTCCTTTACTCTGTTGACATTGATTTAATAACTTGAGAGAATGAGAACAGTTTGCATTCTAATAAAAGTAGTGATAAATTGAGAATAATCTGATACATGTATCTTCTGTGAAATTTAAATATACGGGATTGTAACTGACTTACATGAAATAACAAGTGAATAGTTTCGCAGTATGTGCTGGAAAGAATTAGTTTTTTTTAGGGAACATATGAGTTAGGATAGATTAATTTTAGTTTTCGAATATTATTGTCAATTGTGTGTAATTTTTGAAAAATCATTATGGTATTGATTATAAGTGCAGTGGAAAATATATTCTATGGCATGTGAATTTACACTCGACATATATATATATATAGATGTATAGAAAAAGTCCCTCATTCAAAACAAAGCAAGAAAAAAACTATGAAATATATATCTATCAAACATGTTCAATAGATCAAAATTATTATCAATTTAATTAGGAAATAAATGCGGAAACCTCGGATTTAAATCCGAGTGTTATATGTACTTCAAAAAGTGAGGCTGATGGCAGATTGATCTCAATCAATCTTTCTAAAAAATTCATTCTTGAACGCACTAAGGAACTGCGCCTCAGNCCCTGCGGATGCCCTCTTTTTGTCCCATAGGACGCGGTGAGGAAAGTGCAATATTGAGGAAACGTTCAATGCACCATATTTACCTCTATAATATATCATCATTTAGAGCTCTTGACAAGCTCTATCTACTTCATAAAAACAACGTTAGTTTTTCATAGTTTTTTGGCACTGAGGTATCGAGGAAATTTCAAACGCAGCATATTTACTCCTACAATTTAGCATTATTCTGTAGCCCATAAAATTCTCTATGGAATGGTATATAATAGTTCAGTTTCATTTTCACTATGACAAAGATTTTAATTTGCGAAAATTGGAATAGGTCAATATTTGCATAGAAAATAATGATATTTCTTGCTGTAACTCAGTAAATCCTCGACGAATTATTTTTATCTTCGAACTCAACCGAGATATTGATGAGAAAATGCTGTGTAATTATAAAATTTCATGACAATCGGACCAGCCTTTCAGGAGTTATCGTGTAAACGGTCGGACGGACACACTGATCGATTCTATAGTGTACTCATTTTTTTTAGTACAAAAAACGCAAGAATATTTTAGTATTACCTGTTACAGCTCACTAAATTATTCGGTCGTGATGTAGATGAGTTGCTACCTTCCCAATGAAAATTTTATATTGCAAAGAAAAGTCGACACTGCTTGAGTGCTTTTATAAGAGGAGAAAAAATTGTGTCAACAAAAAGCTTTCATTTGTATTGGATCAAGCATGTCATGTGCTTCACCCCATTTCTAACAGCACGAAATGATTCTTTGACTAGGGGTAAAAAGCTGATTCTATGGCGATAGAATCACACACAATCACTCAGATGAAGGTCTATTTCATTTCTGAATAATATATCGATGATATTGGTCGAAGAATTAGAATAATGTGTTTTTTCCTGCTAGATTTCATTAATGATGCAATGAAAAAATTAAATCAGCATCCAACTGGAGTGAGTTACTATTAGACAGTAGTTATTTTGATGAGTATATATGGAGCCTATCATATGTATATTGCTGTATAAAATATTGTCAATATGTAGGAAAAACCTTGAATTAACCGACGTTTCTTCCGATTCATTTCATATTTATTCTTTTTTACCATCATTCGGCCATGATTTGTTCGTTCTTATCGATTGTACTTTGAGATAAATACAGATATCATATCTATTCTTTTATTCATATGTTGTATGACCAATACTAATTACTCACTCAATATAAAGCTGAATCAACATGTAAATATAGGAGTCATTTTTCCATGTGATAAGATAGATGTATTAACAATGAATGTTATGTTTTGTCATCAATTTAGAATAGAGAACCCCTGTCACTTTCATGAAGCTACTTATAATACCATCACTAGAGAAAACATTTTCAAAGTTGATAATTTGAATTAAGCACTGAGATTAATAATGGTATCTTTTATTAGATTTGAAAATGGCATTAAATCAATCCGTTCTTTATCTTCAAATGCTTTCTATCATGCAATTGATTATTTTCTCATTTAACCTAATCTCGCAATTAGTCAGTCAGAATTAAGGATAATTGATTTTTTGAATAATATTTCTCAAGTAACTCTTCGCGTTTGACTTAAAAATAATGGCAAGAGTTAGACTGTCTATTCAGAATTTTCTATAAGATAATTGGTCAAAAATAGTATGTAAAAAAATGCATTTGCCATAATTCGAGTATTAATGCCAATATATTAATATTTATTATTGAATACACATTGTCATTCTTCCAGCTTTCCAAATACCAACTGCATAGTGATTCTCTGTGTTCATTCTACGTAGTAAGAATCTTCATCTTTCATAGAATTGACAAAAGCAATAATTTATTTCAAATCAAAACAAGAGTAGTATGCAGTAGAAAATGCAAGACTATTTTTTCTAATTAATTTTTATCTTAAGTAGCTTAACTGAAAAATATGCATACAAACACACATATATATATATATATATGTATATCTAACAATTTGTTTTATAGTTTCATTGATACTGTTGTTGTGCGAAATAATTCCTTCGTGCAGAATACATTGGTGGTTGCGTGGAATATGGTTGTGGCTGTGCGGAGTACACAGGTAGTGTCGGTGCAGAATACGCTTGTGGCTGTGCGGAGTACACAGGTAGTGTCGGTGCAGAATACGCTTGTGGCTGTGCGGAGTATACAGATAGAGGTGGTACCGAATATGCTTGTGATTGTGCAGAATTATTAACTAAATTTGAAAATAATCGTTTTGTACTATCATCGTAATATGCATATTGATCATTATCGAATTCTCCGTCTTGAAATACTTGTTGAATAAGATTGTAAAGCTCATCAAGTAAACGTTGAACCGTTTCATCGAATGTCTGCTGTCTAGATGGTGTCCATTCAAATGATCGAAAATTATCTTCTGAATGATGACCCATTCTTAATAGATTCGGTAGTGCTGAATAATATGATTTTTCTTGTGGCTGTCGTCGTTTATTAAATACTTGTTCTATTTCACCTAATTTTAAAAGATATTGTTTTTTAGCTGATTGAGATAATGTTTCAACATCAGAATGTGCAGCCATAGGCATTGATAACCATGCATTATTCATATAAAGTGTTACGAGTACAATTTCAAGTAATTTTTGTTCAGTTGGATGTATAGGTAATGTATGTTGAGATGACATTGGTGTCCACCTCATACCATTAGTAAATTGTCCACTACCACTAAATGTAAATACCAAACCAATAAGATTAATACGATGTGTACCAAATAATGTTCTTATTAAATCCCGATATATGTCGATATCATCTTGTCCACTAAGTGCATAATGAACTTGATGTATAAGTATGTCACCTGTTTTAACACGTAACATAGCATCATTCAGTATAAAATCTGTTTGACCATCAACAGAATAAATCATCAGACCAGCATGCATGGCAGATGATTTATATTTATGTGACATTGGTAATATTCTTACTTGTTCAATATCCAGAACAGGCTGCTCAGAAAAATTGTTATCGTCAGGTTCAACCATTGCAAAATTGAGTCCTAATTTAGATCAGTGTAAAAATATTCATATATTTCACAAAAACTCTTTACTTATTGTTTAGAAGACATTCTTTTCTGTATCCAGTAACTAACACATTCCGCCGGTAACTAGAGGTTATCTGTACGAAAAGTTTTGTTATTCGAACCTGATCACTGCTAAGTTTTCATATCCGATGGGTATTGTCTCACAAACCTCTCTCTCTCTCACACAATCATAAGTGAACTGAAATTAATTTTCATTTAAGAAAAATTTCTACACACCTTCTGTCACAATTGTTGAATACATTTTGTATGTATTATGGTCAGCAAGTGCGTTTTCCAGTCGTGTCATATTATCCCATAGACGTAGCAACATTTTTTTGTTCGTGTTTTCTTTATTTTATTCAAGCAAAAAAAAATATCGCACTGTGAAAATTAATCAAGTATAATGAATGTTTCGGGATACTTGTTGTTCTGTTGTTTCTTACAATTTTTTTTTCTTATTCATCCGTGACAATGACAACATTCATACATAAATAGACATGCAATTATTTGCCGATTTATATGTGAGAAGAAAATAAGACGAAGATACCCAACAAAATTACAAAAAAAGAGACGAAAAAAAAGGCTAAGTAGAACTGAGTACAACATGAAAATTGTCACGTCGAAGAAAATAAAAATTGATCCTTCTTTTTTTGTGAGACAATTGCGCCATATTAAATAATTAATTATGTATATATATAATATTTATATGTGTGTGTTTCGAGAGAAAAAAGAACAAAATAAGCTGTGTTTATTTTAAATAATAATAATGAAGAAGAATAAAATAGTTGGTATCATAGCACACATACAATATTTATAGTAAATATTAATTGCGATGTCTCTAAATAAAAATAAAGAGTAGACGAAGAAAATAAAATAGATTGATATATATATATATAATGCTAACCTATCTGAATATCACTTTTTCAATGTTATAATCAAAACAATAACAATAATAGCAATAACAATAAGCAAAACAGTAGCCAATATGATCTTCTTACGTCGTGCAGAACTCTTGAATTTAAAAGAAAGAATAAATCAATATAAATATGAAATAAATTTTTCAAAAACAAAAATGGAATAAAAAATAAACCTGATAAGTAACAGCTTTTGTTAAATGCTGATTGCCATGTGTTACATTCATTTCAGTATTAATTATATGTTCATCAATGGAGTCTAGAAATAAGCAGCGACGCTTTAGTTTACATGCATCATTAATTGTTTTTTATTATAGAATTCCTTGAGAAAATAGACCCTTACAATTAGTAAAATTCATTTGTTTCTGATGAGAGTATTTAGTAATTAGCAGCACCGATATTAAATAGAAATAAAAAGAACCTGTTTTTGCTCAGCTTGTGCAAGACTTCGAGTAGCCTGTTGCGTTTGTTCGACAGTTACTTCAACGTGGTTTTGAATTGAGTCTTAATATGTATTTATTTTTTATTTTTATTACTCAGTTCTTGTCGTATCGATCATGCATATTATCTAATGAATCTACTTACCAATGATAGTGCCTTGTTCATGGACAAGTTTAGCCACATCTTTAAATAATTCGTTGACCTCAACAATGTTGGTCTAAATAAATAAAAGTATTCTTTTAGAGAGAGAAAAACAAGCTTGGTTCATCTTTCCACAATGGTACAATAGGATGATTAACTATTTTTTAATTAGATCTCTACCAAACATACTCATCACAGCTCGAAATCTATTCATATACATTTATGTTAAATAATAACGATAATATAATACTTTAATCCCTGTTTATCAGCAAAAGCATTTTATTTTAGTACAATATCAGAGAAAAAAGTCATTAGAAATTTAAAAGAATAGAAATTTATTATTATTTCAAGTTCTTTTACTAGTTTCATCGAACAATAGCAATAATCATCTTCTCTAGAGCATCGTTTTGAATCATTATGAAGTACTGAAATTTATTTTACCTCAAGTTCCCGTAACTGTTCATCACGTTCTCGTAATGATCTCATATCAACTTCTTGTTCCATAGGTAAAACAACTTGTTTTTGAAGTTGATCTTGCGCAGGTGTTGACACAAAATCATCAGCAAATGGTGAATCCGAGATTCCTTGTTGACGGAATGAAATAGCTCGTGCACGATCCAGACTTTCTTTTTCTTTTCGTGCACCTATACGTTGTGCTTCTTGAAAACGATTTAATGTTGATAAATATTGTTTTGGTAAATTTTCAGTTAAAGTTTTTTTCCGTCTCTGAAAATATAATTTCTAAAAACAAAATATTCATCTATGAACTTTATCTAACCTGATCAGCTTCAGTCAATACTCGAGTGTTATTGAGTTCTTGAAGTGCACTATTTGTTTGCTGCATTAAAACTTTGGTTTCATTTTGGAGACGATGACTAATAAACAAAGCATTAAATTGACAAAATTATGACTACTTTTTGACTTACTAGCGTTCCCGTAAGGGTTCACTATCTTCTGGTGTACCAAATTTTTGGACGAGTCTTTCAAGATCCGTAACTAGAAAATAAAAAGACGATAAATAATCTAGACAATTGATGCAACAAACCATTATTCGAAATTTTCGTTTGATTGTTGGAAAGAACATTGTATAAACGTTGAAAATCGCTTGCACTGGTCACTGAATGAAGCAAACAAAGTAATTACTAATAAAAGAAAAAATAATACGATCATTTATTTACTTTTTGTGGACCACGTATCAATACAATCGTCGATCTACAATAGAGGACGAAATTTACTGAAAAGCATGAGTAATTCTTTTTTTTTTAACTAGCTGATCATTTTTAAAGGGCTTTAGTGTCTAACTTGATGGCAAACAAAAACAAATCATAAAATAATAATAATAATAAAGCAAGCAGAAAAAAATTCAAACAACTAAAACAAGCAGAAATTTTTTATTGCTAATATGATTTATATTATATCATTCATAAGGGCTTTTATATGCGTATTCTCACTTTCAGTAATTCGTCATCGGTTGAATTGTGCATGTTTTCTCCTAAAATTTATGCAGTGAATTTTTTGTCCTGACAAGCGCGACTAAGTAGAACAACAAACAGCAACAAAAACTTTTTGAATCATTGGATTCCCTACAAGCATTAACTTCATTCCTTCTGCCAAGATGATGTAGCCTATGATTCATTAGAGATGATAAAAAAATTGTGAATATTATTATTGACCAATGCGAGTCGTTTAAAAAAGTGATCTGTTTATTGTTTTGTGCTCTGTTTTTTATCAGTGACTCATAAGCAAGCAGTTATGTAAGGGACGAGTCACAGATTAAACATTACATATAAACATTTTTTCCAAATAAAAAACTTGAATATTAATAAACAGAAAATACCTCCTGTATCAAAATAACAATTTAACTATTGCGCATATTCAGACAAAGAGTGACACCTGTCACACTTGATGACTCGTTTCGCAGCAAACAAAAAACGTATTCTTGACAGAAGATGACGCTGTTGCTTTATTTTTGTAATTTGGTAAGAAAAACAAATCCATATTTTATCATCATTTAAGAACGGTTGGTTTTTTTTTCGTTAGAAACACAATATAAACAAAAACAAGCGAACCAATCAAAAATCAATAAAATAGCCTTTCATATATTGATTACATATTCACAAAAAATAGTTTTCTAACAAATGGATACAGGCGATCTAAATTTACCAGCATATAAATATCAGCTCGAACAGGTAAAAATTGACTTAAACACTTTATATCCATAATATTTATTTATTGTTTCAAGGTAGAGCTAGCGTTAAAAGCAAAACCTGATGATCCAGAACTTCTTAAACTTAAAGAAGATCTTGAAGAAGTTATTAATTTAACTGCTGATTTACTTGGTTGTGATCCATCAACATTAAATTCTAATGAGCCAACAGCGTCATCATTCTTGAATGAAGCAGCACAGAATTCTGCTTCGTCACAAACAACGTCATCATCGACTCGTGCAGCTATTAAATGGAAAACAGGTGATCGTTGTTTAGCACCATGGAATGACGACGGAAAGTAAGTTAATTGAGTAGGAGTACTTAAAATTTGTTCCATGTAATTCTTATGTAAAAGATCTCAATAGAATTTCTAATCAATTCTGTTAAAAAGGTCAACAAAGTGAAGACTTCAGATAAAAATTTAGTAGAAGATTAATTGTTTAGAAAATGTTCACATTTCAAATGCGATATTACTTGATCTTTTCGAATCGTACTTGTAGATCATCGTTGAAAATCAACGAATAGTTAGTTCGATAACTAAGTCTTTCATGGAACATAACTTTATTCAGTCTAAATTTAATGTGAACTTCAAGACGATGCTGATGATAACGGGTGATTGAAAAGTAATTTTACAAAATGCTCATTTGTTTTTCACTCTCTTAAATCGAGCCTGGAGAAGGTGTTTAATATTCTTTCAGGAAATGATTTGTAGAACTTCTGGTGTCAGATATATTGGAGTTACTACTTTCAATTGTAGACAAACTTTATACGGAACTAGAATGGTAAATTATTTCAAATAGTAGTTTTCTGTAAAACAGACAATTTTCGAGATTCAAAATAGAGAGTTGCGAGTTTCATCTTCTAGAACGAGACAAAAACAAAAGACACGTGAGAATTTATATTACTAACTCTCTTTGAAAAATGTTCAACTATGAAGTGTATATTTTGTTCTTCAGGCTCCTTTAAACGACTGAAAAATGAGTGAACACTATGAGAATAACTTATTGATCGTTCGCTATAAGAAAATTTATGTGTGTAATTTAGATACTATGAATGTACAATTGAGGATGTACTCGATGATGGTACGTGTACAATTATTTTTGATGGATTTGAATCGATGCCATTAACGGTTGTCCGAGTAAGTTAATAATATTCAGAGAAATTGAATGAATTAACCTTTCTTTCTCCTATGAAGGTGTCAAAGTTAAGACCATTTGATCGTACACGCGCAGATTTCAATGCCATTAAATCAGTTAATAATCGATCTAAAACAAAGTAAGAAATTCTCTCAGTGAAAATTATTTATTTATTTATTTATTATTTTCTATAGACGTGAACTGGAACAACGCTTACGTGAACTTCGACATAAGAAAAAAGAAAAGAGAGCAACAAAACTAAAAGAAGCTGAAGAAGAACGTGAAAAAGATAAAAAGCGATGGACTGATTTTAATTCAAAGGTAAATTTATGATTTCTTATTGTTCGTTTTTCTCTAAATTTCTCTTTTACAGTTAACCGGTCGAACATGGAAAGGTGTTGTTTCAAAATCTATGGTTAAAACCGATAAACGTAGTGAAAATCTACGCGGTACAACCAATGGAAATTTAGTATCCAACTATAGGCCAGCTAATCCAAGACCTTAATTTTATTTTACATAGTGTTTTGTTTCTTGCTCTTTGTTCTATTATCTACTCATCGAAATAAGAATAAAAAATTTCTGTTGTTCTAGATTTCCTTTTTCTTCTCCTGATTCGTGGATATTTATGTGAAAAGGAAAAAAAATAGCCTCGACTACAAGTAAAGAATGCAGAGTACTCGTTTGTTAGTTACTGCACGACACTTTTCATCGAACTGGAAAACAAATCATTTATTAAAACGATGTATTACAATTTTGAACACATCAAATATTCATAGAACAAACTCGAATCTCAACAAGTATATTTTTAATAATATTAAACGGCAAAGAGCTATTATTTTCATTTTTTTTTCAATTGTTTCTAGCTCGTCTTTATCTCTAGTCGATTCGAATCGTTCATTATGTATGAATATAAGATTATCGAAAAATGGTATAGCCACTATTGGGCAATATCAATCTATTCGTTATGCTTCATCGGATAGTTTACCAGCACATAAACGAGTTGCTTTACCAGCATTATCACCTACTATGGAGTCAGGCACAATACGATCCTGGGCAAAAGCGGAGGGAGAAAAAATCGCTGAAGGTAATGAAAAAGAAACACATGATTCACACCAAGCTATGCTGATTATAGTAGATTCAAGATGTTTAACTGCTACTAAATTGTCGTTATGCTTGTGCCGAGAAAAACGAGTTTGATCTTGAAAATAGATTTTTTTCTTCTTGTGACAATCTAAAAGTTTATCGAGAGACGTTCACGTCAAATACGATAGGATAGATAGAGATTCGATGGAGATTTCGTTTGATTTGGAATTGTAAAGAACAACTAGATAAATATATTATACTCAACATAGATGTCCAAAGAAGCATTCTATACTAAAGAAGAATCATATTCGTACAAAAAACTAGATGGTATTCGAGTTTCACTCGTATACGAAATGCGATGCGAAGCATTAATTCGTATCCCTCACGAAAAACCTTCAAGTCAGAAAAATCTAGAATACTTTTTATGTTGACATGATGAAATTCATCACTGAGAAAACTCTACTCTTACTCAGGGGTACATTCTTAAGGGTCGATTTCGATTGATCGATTGATTATCTTCATGATTTATTATCTTAGATCATCTGTAAATGAATAGACTACAGTGGCTAACATATGTTCAAGACGTCACTTTAATTATCTCGCAACAAATTTCTTTCATTTTCGCCATTTTGGAACCACTTTTGTGAGTGAACAGAACTTCAGATGGAAGATTAGAAAACAGATGTTCTAAGTTCGATCTTGATACTTCGTTCTCACGTTTTAACCACGTTTCTATGATTTTTGGTTCTCGAGATCATCGCATTACAAAACGACGAAAAAGATGCATACGTCGAGAAACCAAAAGAACACTCGCGACGAACTACATAAATGCTACGCTTCGCATCGCATTAAAAATGCTTTTAACTTAGACAAAACTACTTCATGAATATATTTTTCTTATAATAATTTTGTTTATAATCAAAAAGGACTATTAATTCCTGAGCGTTGATTTTTTTTTTGAATAATACCAATAAGCACTCAGATTCATAGGATGAGATTGATTTGTATAAAATTTCAATTCAAATAAAGGAAAATGGATTTGATTTTCTTTTTTCAGGTGATATATTGGCTGAAATTGAAACTGACAAAGCAACATTAGGATTCGAATCTAGTGAAGAAGGATATCTTGCAAAAATTCTTATACCTGGTGGTAGTAAAGATGTACCTATTGGAAAAGTAAGGCATAATTTAATATTTTCTCTTCATATCTTAATAATTATTAATTTAATATTTAGCTGTGTGCGATTATTGTGGAAAAACAAGAAGATATAGCTGCGTTTAAAGATTATCAAGGTGACGATGGTGAAGCTCCAGTAAGCAAGAAACCGACCAGCGAACAAGCAGCCGCACCGAAAAAATCTGAAAAAGAACCACCAAAAAAGAGTGATTCAACTAGTAAAACAGAACAAGAACCAGCAGCTGGTTCTACAGCGAAAACTATTGGTGCAAATAAAGATGGTTCGGTTTTTGCATCCCCTTTCGCTCGAAAACTTGCCCAAGAAAAAAGTATTAACTTACAAGTATAAATTTCTATACGTATCTATTTTACAGTTGCTATACAATCATTTTAAATTTATATCACATAGTTAGTACAAGGTACTGGTCCGAATGGTCGAATTGTTGCTGAAGATGTTGAAAAATTCATCAAAGAAGGTGGTGCCAAAGTTGATGCCAAAAAAGAACAAGCTAAACCAGCAGCTCCAACAAAAGCAGCTAAAAAAGAAAAAGAAGTATCAGCACGTGCGGGTGGCTATAATGAACAACAAGTATCAGAATTAAGAACTGTAAGTAATATGGAGAGCATTATTTATGAGTTATCCTGATTAAAAACTTGACCAAGAGATTTATTGAAAGATGAATATTTTATTAAAAATAAATATCCTCTGGATTTTATAGGAATACGCTCGTCGCATGGTCGAATCGAAGAGTACTATACCACATTATTACTTGACCATTGAAGTTGACTTGAATGAAATTCTTAAGTATGTTCGTATGAAAATTTATATTACTCTATTGAATCGATCTGTTGTTTAGATTACGTGAAAAGCTTAATGATATGTTAGCACCGAAGTCAAAAGATGCTAAAGACAAATCACGAGGTATTACAATCAATGATTTTATTATAAAAGCGGCTGCACTTGCGTGTAAAAAACGACCTGAAACAAATAGTGTTTGGATGGAAAAATCTATTCGACAGTAATTTTATTTTTTCCGCACATTTTTATTCTTTTAAATATATATATATATATATATTAGATATGAGACTGTTGATATCAATGTAGCAATAAATACGGATGCTGGCGTTCTTGTGGCACCTATTTTATACAATGTTGAACAAAAGGTAAGATTTTATATAGTTGTGTAATACTATATATTTAATATGATGTTATGTCGCTAGCAAAAATAAAGGCAAAATTGAAGTCAACAGTAGCGTAGATAGTTTACCATTGGCTGATTTTCTTCATCTATTTAAAGTAACTCCATACGTTTCTGGCTGATAAAAATCAGTTCTACGAAAGTTCAGAATCCATCGGGGCACATATTTAAATCATTCGAAGTCACATCATCAATAGATGAATTAGATGTCAGTATGGAATAATAAAATAATAATATCTATTTGATTTAGGGTCTTGCGACAATAAATCAAGAAATATCACAATTAAGTAAAAAGGCAAATGATGGCAAATTAGGCGACAATGAACTCGAAGTAAATAAAAAATTTTATATTTTCTATAAACATTATACAATATCAACTTTAGATGGGAACATTCACAATTTCCAATTTAGGAATGTATGGTGTAACAAATTTTAGTGCTGTTATTTATCCTGAACAAGTAAATTTTTAAATCCTATAAAATTGATCTATTTCTCATTGTGCTGGTTCTCTTTCTTTAGTCTGCTCTTCTGGCTATTGGTGGTATCGAAACTAGAATTTTACCTGCTCCAGATTCTCCAAAAGGGTGAATATTTATCTTGTTAATATCACATCCTCAAGAGAAATTATTTGAACCGATGAATCACTTTTGAGTCTAGACAATTTGAATTATGTAGATAGATAGAAGAATTTATAAATATGCTGAACAGAATATTTACCATTAGTTTATTGTAGCAGAATTACTACACTTTCATGATATTTATTCTAATGAACCAAGTCATTTCCCTCGGGAAAACGGTTCTTCGGATTTCCACTAGGAAACATAAGTCTTAATCAGAATAGATTTTTTTTGTGAATACATTACATCTCGTTGCTATTTCTATTTGAAGATGTGGGCGTGGTTACAATTTGTCTTTTATATCACTGATACAAACCTCTAGCTTTCATGTTCTAATTCGAAGAAAAAAATCAAGTCAAAATATTTAGGAAACTCATAGAAAAATACTCTCTTGAAACTAGACAAAATTTCAAATTGCATGTCAAGTAGGAGTTCTTTTTCTCGTACTCCTCAGACGAACCATGGAATAAGTTCAGTATTCATATAGCAACAAACTAATGGCAGAATATTCATAGCTTATTGGAGTCTAACATAATGAATCTAATCTAGACAAAAAAGTGGTTTATTCGTTGGAGAATTTTTTCCTTCTTAATAATTACTTTTTTCTTTTTTAATAGCTTTCGTCACTCCTCTGTTCTTAATGTAACATTATCATGCGATCATCGAGTTATTGATGGTGCCGTTGGTGCACAATGGTTACAAGAATTTAAGCAATTTCTTGAAAATCCCGGATCGATGATCTTATAAACATGATCATGTCAAATTTACATACCTATGGCCATTTATGCACTTTTTACTTATAATTATATCTAGCCTAGTTTTCTGTTATGTCTCCCGTATTGTGTACGTCTATTTTAGTAAAGAATAACATAAAGCCAAATTCTCATTGTATTTTCTTTCTTTCAAAATAGTTTATTCTCTCAGAATATTTTGAGTTAATTAGACAACAATTGCATAATTAGCTGCTATTGACCATAGGAATATACCTTTTTACAGACCATAGTCATAACGCAAAAATTAATTCTATTCTAAAGTTTCAAATATTTTAGATTTTAAACACTATATATTGAAATGACTGCATATAATATTTCAAGTAACCTTTATTCGAAAATTCGTCCAATATTACGTGCAACTCGAGATGCTCGATACATGGTAGCACGCAGCTATCATGAGAAAGTCATCGATCACTATGAAAACCCACGTAATGTTGGTTCATTCGATAAGTCAGATCAAAATGTTGGTACTGGTCTTGTCGGAGCACCAGCTTGTGGTGATGTCATGAAATTACAAGTGAGATCTTTCTATATGTCAATCGTTTGATTGATTTCTCGTATGTTTTGAATAGATTTTAGTTGACGAGAATGGAAAAATAACTGATGCAAAATTTAAAACATTCGGTTGCGGCTCAGCTATTGCTTCGTCATCATTAGCAACAGAATGGATTAAAGGAAAAACAGTAAATGAAGCGAATACAATCAAGAATCAAGATATTGCTAAAGAACTGTGTCTACCACCGGTTAAACTTCATTGCTCAAGTAATAATTAAATATAGCCTTCGACTTTGTTTTTCGTGCAATCTATTTAATGGTATGATTCATTTTTTACTTAGTGCTTGCTGAAGATGCAATCAAAGCTGCAATCAATGATTATCATACGAAGAAAGATAAACAGCAAAAGTCAACTTAATTGTCAATGAAAGAAAATAAAAACCAATAGGAAGAAAGAACATTTCTTTTTATTTTGTACAGAGATTTCTTTCCTTGATTTGTTTTCTCTGCTGCTATTTAAGCCAGCGATAAATTTTCTATTCACGCTTTCATCGTTTTACGATATTTGTCTATTAGAACCCTAGATATTGTTTAATAGACATGAATACTGTTTTTACTTCAGCGATTTATTTTCATTTAGTAATAAACGAAACTATTGCAGAGTATTACCTAAAATGTACTTTTAACTTTTTTTTTTTTATTGGAATTGCTCAAATCTCATTATTTCTAAGTCAATACTAATAGAGTATTAATTACGCAAGCGTTGAAACAACTGCAATTGAGAATTTTCTTAAGGCAAATCCTTAGATTAGTTCAGATAGAGCAAAAACACAACATTCCATCGAACTTACTTTCATACAATATTTATTGATAAAAACTACCACTGAAAAGGATTTTTCTATAGAGCTAAATAAATTTTATTCACTTTTGAAGATAATTTTAAAATCTATCTTAGCCGTGGTCATTCGAAGATAATTGGTGGATGAATGAATTTTTCAATAATTATTGATGAAAACAAGACAGAAAACTGCACATTTCATATTTATTAAAAAAAAAACACATTGAATCACATGTACTAAGATTTTTTGCTATACTCTTTTAGATGGCTTTCGATCAATTCTTTCCTGAATACTAGCAGACTTTGCGATATGATTTATCAGGCATTGATAATTATTCGGGTGTGAATAGACAGTGCTAAGTGAATATCTACAAAACACAGGAAATCTCAAGGTTTTAGATGTAATTGCTTAGAAAATAGATGCATTGTATTGGAAACTCTCAAGAAATTTTCTAGTAATTCGAGTGAAAAAAATTCTTTTCTCGTATTTTTTTATAAGAAACTATTTTTATGCAACACTTTGTTTAGAAACTTGCCAAAAAAATCTCGATAAAACATCCTCAGCAAATCTAGAATACATAAGAAGACTGAACGTCATTTCCTGTTTTCAACAATGACAACCGCAATGCTGTATCCTGTTTTTTCGCAACAGTTATTCAAAAACCATCCACCTACTTATTTACCTAACTTCGTATTTTCATGAGTGACAAAGCAAACCAATCATACTCTTATTGTTCTGAAGGAAATTTTCTACGGAATGGCATCTTTTTCAGCACCTTGGTTCTTCTAATGTATATTCTATGGCTGTAGTCTCGGACAAATTATTTTATTTTATTTCTCAATTCGTACTGATTTGCGATAAATTTAAAGAATAATTAATGTTAAATTAGGAATTTCAAGTTTCAATTTACTGATCATTGACTCTATTTAGCTCGTGCATACTGAATAATTTGAATGTATCACTAGAAAACAGTGAATACGAACGCCAATATTTCAAAAAGTGTCTGTTCTATGTTGTTGCCTTTTGTTTTAGATATGCGTGTGGTAGAAAAACATCTTCGTGATGAAGTCACAAATCGTTGTGTAGAATTTCTCGATGTTATTATTAATTATATTCTCTACATTGAACAAATTTATTCTAATGGTTTGATATTTTAAATAAAATATGTTTCGTTTGTCTACTTTTTTTTTGTTTTTGAATATAGATATTTTTGAAAAACGTTTAAAATATAATCAAATTGTTTATGAATGTCAAGACACTGAAGTACAAAATTATACAGCAGACTTTCTTAATCGACTAAAACCGTTACTTCGTAAACGATTGATCGATCAAATAGGTTTTGTTATAACAACAAGAAATGAGAATGATATTCTTCGCCGATATTTAATTGAATTGCATCCTATCATTAATCATTCATCGAATGCAATTCATCCGAATGGAAATCATTTATTTGCTGAACTCGATTCAATCTTTTCGGCATGTCTTATTGAATTAATGCGTCAAATGCCAATCAGTCCAATAAACACAACAACAGAAAATGATGATGAAAACGAACAAGTTCACTGGAAATTACAAATGCGTTTATGTCATTGCGAAAATAAAAAATTCGAAGTTGACGAAACATTTTATGAGCAATTTAAATTAATTGAGAATTGTTTATTACCATTAAAACAAATAAAATCTGTACATTCTGAACGACTTGATATTCAATTGATGTGTCAAAATAGAAAAAAGCAAAATCAATAAGGCTTACAATTTTCGTTCCTATTTGTCATTCATTATTTTGATTCAAACAAAAAAGAAAATTATTTATCTGAGAAAAATTTTTTGTTTTTTTTATTGTCAAATATGAAATTCTGTTGTTTCAATTTTAACATTATTAGACGATGATGACGATGACGATGAATTCCATACATCATTTGTTTCTTCTTGTTGTTGTATTCGATGCAACGGAGCTATACGATCAAGATCAACTGTTAAATATCGTTTATAATCAGAAGAATTTAGTAAATCAAAACATTGTTCAGATAAACGATATTTTTCACCGATGTCAAGCGTGCCCAATGTTTGAATATAACGATCATAATCAACTCCGAAACGATTTAAACGTTCAATTAGATCGACATCACGTGATTCATTACTATTAGTATCGATGTCTTTTAAAATTGGTGCACATTTAACGATAAGATCAACACGCCTTCGTGTTCCATCAACCATTTGTACGCCTTGTCGTACAATAATAATAAGTTGATATTTTTTTAACTCCTCAATAACACAATCAAGATAGGCTGCATTTCGTTTTAATTTTGAATTTGAATAAACTGATGTACGTGTAAATGCAACAAATGGAAATAGCAATAGTTCATGAGCAAGTTCTAAAGATTTTAAATACGATGGATCGACCATTGTTTTCAAACGTTTTGATGCTGGCGACATCGATTGAGGAGGATACGGTGAAGATGATCGTATCAACCATGGATACTCGGGTGTTGCTGGTTGATTTAAGGATGATAAATGACTAAAAATAATATTTGCATCTATTTATTTGAAATAATTTTTTTAATAAAATACTTGAAAATAATAAATAGAATAATAATAGAATCTTAACTTATCGTTAAAAGTAGATATCCTCTAAAGATTTGTCCAAGATTCTTGTTCTAAAATTAAGTTTATTTATTTTTTAATAATGTAGCTATAAATAACATATTAGCCGAAAGCTTACGATAAAAGATCAAAACTAAAGAATCCTGATTAACCATTGGGTGAATAACTTCCTCGAATAAAAAAAGCATATCCTACGGCAATTTATTTGCAACAATCATCGAGTATACACAATTCAATGTCATCAAAATTTAAAAATAATTTGTTTTTTGATATAAAATGAAGAATAGACTACATACTCAGAGTTAGATGTCCCGATACTTATTGTTGGCTCAAACATAATTTCGAATTGCTTTATACTTGTATTCACAAAATAAATAGCTGATTGAACAATAGCTGAATTTATATGAATTCTCTTTGTTATTGTTGTACCTCTTGTTTGTTCAATAATTCGAATACAATTATCAAAAAGTATCTTATCTGTTTGACCAAATGTATGAAATGTTCGTTTATAAACAATTAAAGTTTCAATAGCCATTTCAATAATACGCAATGATGCTGATACACGTATGACATGTTCTTGCGCCGATAAATAACGTGATGCCATCCATGGATGACTATCTTCAAATGATGTGGCTTGAAAAAACATAAAAAAATATGACGATTATTTTTTGTTTTTGTTTTTCTATCAAGCATATACCTTTTAAAGAAAGTCCATCGAGATAATCACATAGAAATTGATTCGCTTGTGGTTCGTCAAAATAGAAATCAATTGCATTTGAACAAAGACAATTAATTACTATAATCAATTGTTCAAGTGATGGATATCGATTAGGATCAAAGACTTTTAATCGTTGACAAAATAGACGTGCTTTACTTGCTATAAATACCATTAACCAATCTGTATTGTTATTTGATTGAATCTTTTTATTATTAAATTTAATATTCAGTAATTGTTGAACATAATGTCCATTACTTGTACCCATAATGGAAGAAGTGTCATATCGTTGAAGATGCGTGCTCGTTTTATGTTCATCAAATTTATCTGATATACAAAAGCCAACAGCTGATTGAGTTGCATCATCTGATCGACAGAATATATTTGAAATTGATGTACTTCGACCATCGAATGGTGTGCCTGTTTGACGAAGTGTTTGTACATTATTCATAGCATGTTTAATATGTTCAACAAGCGATGTTCGTTCGTAACCTGCATAATAAATGAGAATGAAGTTACTTCAGCATAAATAGAATTGTTTACAGTAATTTTCTTAAAGTTTGTCTAGGCTAAACAGACCTTCTGAAGGAGAAACAATAAAACTAATGAATGTTTTCGATATATCTTCACTCGGATTACTTCTTATGCTTGTCATTCATTTTAATTATTTTTTTTTCATTGACAGGAAGTATATTTAAAATGCTGGAAAAATAATTAACCGTTTCCAACAAACAGATTCTCTACGAAAACTCAAATTTATTATTTTGATTAAGTTGTTTTCAAAAAAAAAACAGATTTTCAAAACGAACTTATAAATAGTGCAACATAATACACAGAAATGTCTCAACTCTTTTCTAAATACGACAACAGTAAAAGTGAACATTCTGTTAATGTTTTTCTTTTCTGTTTGCAAGCTATTTTTTGTAACTACGTATAGTATTCTGATAAAGATCATGAAATCTAGACTATGGAATTGTGATTTTATTCAAATAATAAGTAGTTTTGATTATTTACCCGTTCTAGCAACTAATAATAAATGAAGATTGAGTTTATGTCTTAATTGATTGTCAGCATAAACAAACGATGTCGATGTTAAATAATGTGATGTTAAACCGAGTAAATGAACAAATAGACTAATATAATCATACATATAAAAATCGCTCAATACGTGCACTAATTCATATGTGCTTGGTGATAAAATTCGGCGTAATTCAACTTGATAAGATTCATTAAGAACAAGAAATGTTGAATGAAACCATCGTTCTGTTGTATGAGCTATTTCATCTTCCATCGTTGTATTACTCTACTTCTTTTTAGCTCTTTGTTTATGTTCTCTATTGGCTGCCACTTATTCTACTGACGACGACAAGAATTCTGATTCAAATAAAAAGAATTCTCCTCTTGTGTGTTCTACTTTTTTCCTTATTTCTTCCATCAAGTCCAATGTAAGTTGAGTGCAGAATTTTATATATGCTGCCGTTCGGCTGAGAGAGAAAAACGAACAGAACCGAATAAATATATATTTTGCCTTTACACAGAGCAAAAGAAAGAAAAAGAATGAATGAAGAATTATGAATGCAATTCTCTCGTCTTTATGAATCAAAAAAGAAAAACTGGAACTTTGACAATCGGATAAAGAAAAAAGAATAGAATTATTCTTATAATTATCAACATCAACACCAATAACCCTTCAATTTTATCATAATCAAATCAAAGAAGCAAAGACAAATTTTCCCCATCACGATAATGTGAGATACTATCTAGATGATTGAAAGAAAAAAAAGCGTTTTCTTCTGGACATTTTTACTATCGTTAATGTAAATAAAATGGCTTTCTTACGGAATCCATCAATTGTTTCTTCAATAATATGTTATTCAATATGAATATATTGGTCTTCAGAGTAAGCCTCTAAAACTACCAGTTTCTAAATAGTCAAGGAGTCCATCGTGCATTGATCCCTAGAGTTTTGTAACGGAGTCAAAACGAAGGGGGAAAAGTTCTTTGTCAATATTGTACTTTCATTTTATTTCACTCTTAAGTTTTAATTCAAAAATTAATTATCATTTGTAAACAGTAAACTAGAGTATCGTGGCAACGCTATGTCCTTTAGCATGGCCCTGTTCGTTAGTATTTACTTTTATTTTTGCATGCGAAACTTGAAAAAATCAATAAATATGAACCCTTTAATTAGTGCAGATGTATGATGTCTTTTTAAACTCACATAGACAAATATTAATGCATGTCATTCTTCATGGGTATATAAATAGTCATTTATTCAGAAGAGATTTTCAATATTTAACTATTGAAGCATTCTGTAATTAATCTATTGAGCTGTTGAGACATAAAATATGAATACTGATCTGTGTTTGAATATTTAAGCAGTCATAATAGTACTCTAGAAATTGTACTTTACTCCTCTTAGATTTACTCTATCTATCTGTTTATTATCTTATCCGTACCATTNGCACAGTATGATAATCGTGAATTCAATGTTTGCTGATGACAGAATAAAAATTATAATTTATTCTATACTCATATCTTATTACAATTTCATCATGAACGGATACTAACATAGTTAAATTGAATTTAAAAGCTATTAATTCATTTCTTCCAATGGAAAGAACAAAAATTTTTTTTCGTGATAAACGATTAGTTCATAACTAGTTTTACACATTTGATATAATTGATTAAGTTTTTGTTTGTTGTATTTGTGATTCACCTTTCTAAATAAAGAATAAACTTCTTATCCAAAAAACTAGTAAAACCTAGAAATAATTACTCTATAATATATGTTTGGATGGTAAGGTAAGATAATACTGTTGCTCATGGCTAAGAATAATCACTTTTTTTTATTGACATGGAAGCACTACTCATTTTTATAAAATAATATCTTTGATTTTTTCAGATTTTTATTCAAACTATGGCTTACTAATAATCCTATGAATAAAAACGATTCGTGACAACAATGAGTTACTTTGTCTAAGGTCCATTGCGTATGTTCAAACTATATTGTTGTATCCATTCATAATTTCAAAGAAAATTCTGTACTAGTCCAAAGTGCAGATATTGATCGTTTTTTCAAAAAACATAATTTTGGTGTGAGCAGTACTCAAAAAATATTTTATACTAATTATAGGTAATAATTTAAATAATTTATCCGCCTGTTTTTAATTATATCGAAGGATCACTTTCTGATTAGGATGTACTATTTTCAGTTCACTATAACAGGGATCTAGTTTTCTTGATGATCTATTTTTGGCTAATATAAAAATAGGTCGTATTATCTTGTGTAAATTCTTTAAAAGATAACAGCATGCTGTTGAACAGGTCAAAAAAAAGTTAATTCCCGTCGACTAACAAAAATAGGATGCAATTATATAATAACAGATGACTTCAGCCCGATTATTTAGTCAATATACAACAAAAATAAAGATTTATTTTGGTAGCAGCGCATGTTCTTGATACTTTGTGAGCATTTTTAGGATCAATATTTGTACTCATTCATTGGTGTAGACATGGTTTTAGAAAATTACAGTCAACAGGCAGTTATAAATGAATAGTACCGTCGTATTCGAGCGATACAGTAATACAAAAAAAAACGCATCGTTGCTCATGTGACACTTCACTTGCCATGTTTTGCTAGAGCTTTAGAAACTAGTATGTAGTCGGCACTTGATATTTTTAGTAAAGACACCTTACACTCCTAAAAAAAAGGAAAGCATCACGTATCTATGAACCATCGACTCTACATATTTCAGTAAATTAAATGAAATAAAAATGCACAAAGTATCGTCTCCCGATGTAAACAATGTTTTGGGTGAAATTTAATTGTTATGAAAGTGAGATTATCGTTGCTCCATCCAGAAGGACGAACACTGGGAGAAAGTTGACATCATCATATGGAAGCATGTTCTCTAATGAAGGCGTTAACATTTTGTCGAACAGCACGTTTTGTGTAAGCATTCTGGACAACGAAATATTGATTATTATTTAAGTAAATATTGAGTTTTCTCTGATGTTTTTTGTTTTATTTTGCAAGGTTTCATGCATCTGTCTCATGTAATGAGTGGTTTCTCTTAGTTAAAATGATTTTATAATACTATTTTTCTCAAATCCACTTTTCATTTCGTCGTCAATATACTTTTCATAGAAATAACAAGATTTTGATTAGCACATCAATTATTTACAGATTATCTATTTATCTTTGAATAAAAGAAAATCGTGCTCAGCTTTATTTATATTTAAGAAGAAGTGCAACGATAGAAAAATAATAGACATGATTTATTTTGCTGAAGTATGATGTTATATGATATAGTGTCTTTTTATTTTAGTTCTTCTCGTTTCACAAAAAATATAAGGACACAGGTTGATAAAAACTACTGTTCTCTCTCCCTCTATCTATCTATCTATCTATCTCTATATATATTTATATATATATTTGAATAGAGATGGTCTCCAGTTCTATGACACAAGTAAAGAATCACTGATGGGACTTTCGATTGTGCTGTACTACTGCTGTTTGTTTTCTGATAGGGATCCAAACTTGAGTTCAGCCGAACGAACGAATCAATGAATTCAAAACAAAAATATTAAAAATTATGTTGAATTAAAAAAACAATTTTTTTGTTGGTCTAAAAATTAATTAATAGATTTTATTGGTATCAAATGAATGATTAAACTATATAATTTTGTAGTGCAAAGCGACATCTATCAAAGTTGCTGTTGTTGTCGTCCAATCTATATCTAATTCCAAAGTCTGTCACTGTTCGGTACATTGAACTTATATATATATATATATACATCCAGACCGATTGATTTTGTTTATTTTTAAGGAACATATCTAAGAAGATATAGTGAATAAATAGTGTTCTTTTCTAGTTGTATCTGCTTGTTTTTTTACATACTCAACATTTTTTGATCGCGAGAGTTCATGTCATCCGCAGTTGACTCTTCAAATCATACAACATCTAGTCATGGTAATATATTACCAAAATTCAGTGATTATCGATCTCGAGTATGTTAGATTGTTTGTTTTGAAAACAATTAATATGCAGATTTTGCATCTATGTAGGTAATGCTCGGTGATCTCCCGCAAGATTTTCTTCGTATACAACTTGTAGAATCTCAAGTCTATGGACCATCGGTTTTCGATCATGCACTCGAACACGACTCCAATTTTATTGGTTACTTTACTTTCAGTATTACTGAAGTAATTAGTTATCTATTGTATTAGATGAAACTCAAGATTTTCTTTTCTTAGGCTAAACTAATCAAAAATTCGGGTCCATTAGGTTTACTACGAATGGATCCATATGTTCGTTTTCAAATTGGTTCTATTTCAAATGAAACACCAACAGCAACTGGTGGTGGTAAAAATCCACAATGGAACGCCTCATATCGAATGTACGAATAAATTATTATAATTGCTTATCACGAATGATCGAGTTTATTATTATTTTTTCTTCTTCTAGTAACCTATTTAAAGGTATGGAGCGAATATATATAGAATTATTTGATCAGGTACATTTGCGTATTGGGTTCTTTTCGTATTAAAAATTGTATTCATGTCGAAAAATTTTAGCGTAGTTTTACAGAAGATAATTTTATTGGAGAATGTCGTATAGAAATTCCACAGGAAGTAATCAGTGGTCAAACAAAATTAAGTTGGTATCCGTTAATGGGACGAGAAACCAGTGCCAATGAAAATCAAGGCGAAATTCTTGTTATGATGAGTTTAATGGTAAGAATACAACTGAAATCATGTATTTGACTTTAGCCATGAGAAAGAAGCTTTCTAAATTCATTTATTTATTCAGACATCTGGATTATTTCATTTTCTCTCTCTCATTTCTTATTCATATCACGACATCTAATTTAGCATGATCAGATATTTTTATGAACTCTTACATCTTTTACAGTAAACCATCAATAGTGTTGTCTGACAGTTGTTTTTTCTATATCTAAAGTGCCCTTTTTATATTGACCTTCGATCTTTCCATCAGTGCATAAGATTGATTAAGCACGAAACTACACAGATTTCTATTGATACTATGTGAATATTTAGATTTTTATCTAAATAATGATTTCATATAAATTTTTATGTTTAAATTTTATTTTATTTTATTTGTATTAATTTTCTTTTACATAGCCAATCATATCAGATCAATCGTCAGACATGGATGATGTAAATCTTTTAAATAGCTCAACTGGTTCTTCGTCAGCATCATCTCCATCCAACAGTGTTATTGAATCAGCAGCAATGTATTCGTCAGATGACATACGAACAATTGAAGAAATGTTCCCTGCAATTGATCGTCAGATCATAATTGATTTATTGGAAAAACATGGAGGAAATAAAGACCTCGTTGTTAATAATCTTCTACAAAATAGTGTCTCTTAATCTTTATTTATTGTTTTTTGTTTTCGTATGTAAAAATAATTCTATCTAAGTCATATTTGTGTATTATGTGCAATTAGTTGTTTATAAGTATATTCATTTTAGATAAGAAATGTCGAATGCAAATAACACTCCAGCACCAGCAGCCAGTCAAACTTTAAATGATTTTCAAAGTGCTCAACAAACTGATTCAAAGTTTTGGCGTAAAGTTAAAGCAGATCCAATTGTTCCAATTGGTATGTAAAAAGTTCTCTTACGAGGGAAGGTCACAAAGTGTTCAATCGCTTTTGCGTTGAAACTACTTACATTATGTAGCTCCCAAGGAGTTATGAATACGCTGAAAATATTTTGGGCGAATAGTTTATTGTTACGAAAATAGACCGTTTCTAAGGTATGGGTTTTAGTGAGAGTCTGGGGTCCTCTCAGAAGCATTAAAAAAATTGATTATCGAATTTCAACTTGAAACTTTACATAGAAAGACGCTCTAAGGAGAACAACTTTTTACGAACATTTCAGACCTTTCTACGTTTCCTATCACTAGACACAGTTATTGTGAAATTTTTATTTTACATCTTTCAAATAAAGTGGCAGATTTTATGGAAAAAAAAACAAATTCAATGGTCAAAAACATTCATAAAACACTATTCTCGTTGAGCTCTATTGTTATATAAAATTTCAAATCGAAATTCGAAAATCAATTTTTCTAATATTCCTGAGGGCGAGTACGGCAATCATAAAACAATGCCATAAAAATGGTCTATTTTCGTAACAATAAGCTATCCGCCCAAAATATTTTCAGCGTATTCATAACTCCTTGGGAGCTACATAAAACATGTAGTTTCAACGAAAAAGCGATTGAACACTTGGTGATCTTTCCTCGTTAGATATAAATTTTCAAATAAATATTGAATTTCTTTTTGTTTTCTATCAAGGTATGGCAGGGTTTGGTTTGATAGTACTAGGAGCTATCATAGGTTTTAACAGACGAGATCGAAACAAGCCCACGTCAACGTATTGGTAAGAAAATAAGTTCTAATTGCAATTGAGTTTTGAAAGCTTTTTTTAAATAAATAGGATTCGCACTCGTGTGTACGCACAAGGTTTTGTTGTGTCTCTACTTACCGCAGGAGCCATCTACCAAGCAATCAAAGCCACCTCAGAGCCGCATGATATTCATGGTCACAGTTTGAACCACGATAGTCATGGACACAACCATGGTAAAACTCATTGAAAATAACAAATACATTGTTTTTCGATGGGGGCCACACAACTCAACCATTCTATATGAACTCTTAGCTCCTTTAAGTTATCCCCTTAGATAAATATGTCATTAATAAACTGTTGTTGGTTAATGGCTGCCAACACCATAAAAGCTTGACCATTTTTCTTATATATTAATACTAATCAAATTTAGGAGAAATTTTTTCATTGGGACGAAATACGGCTTCTGATTCTTTCAATCTAATAGGATCAATCGCAATCCATAGAAAAAAATAGTAATAGCAGTACATCATTCGTACATCGACATGTTTCTCTTGCACCGCTTTTCAATGTAACTCACTATGAAGTACATATTATATTTTCAAGTAAGTTTGTTATTCTATACTAAGTATTTTCTTCGACACAGTAACGAAAACTTGGTAATTGGATCACATGGTGTTCATGTATTAGTCTCATTCTTACGGAAGATCAGTATCACTCCTGACTTTTTTACTGATTAAGAAAAGACGAAAATCTGTATCTTTTACTTTCGCGCTACTCTTTATTTATATATTTCTTTCTATTATATTTTGAGATGGATTGGAATGTCCATATAAATATCAGTGATTGGTTTAGCTCATGTTCTGCTATGGAACCGAATCCAAAAGCTAACTAAATCAAAATATTCTATTTCTGGCGGATATAAATTTTAGTCACACCTACGCTCCTGAGATTGTCGAATTTCAAGATGTTTACAGTGGATGTCATTTGATCGCAGTTCAAATGTACAGTGTACTGGATGCCGCCTCTTTTTACTTGGTGTGAAGATAATCTTAAATTGGTTACATTAGACAAATATAATATCGTAGCTATATATTCAAAAGTAATTGTATATCGATAGGAATTCATTGTCTATTATGTTTGTATTTAGAAAAACAGTTATCTCAGGCTTCTCTTTTAAATTGTCAACTTTTGTATGTACTTAAACTTAATTGTAATATAGAATAAAAAGAAGCACATAGTTCGCGTAAAGTTTGAACTGTTACTACATGAGTTCGACCATCACAGCCAACATAAATTATATACAACGTACATTTTAAATTCAATAGTTTAGTAGTGCAAATATTCATTGGATTCGAATAGAATCAAGCTCTTTAAGTTACACTATACGACTGTTCATTGTAAGATTAAAAACGTATTCTAATCGAAAAGCATATTGTATTAAATGTGTCTCCAGGTGATATAGAACATAATCAGATGTTGCATTGATATCAATATGAATTGTTTAGAATTTGAAATTGTTATATCAATTAAGCAAGCTGACTTGTTTAATTTGATCTCTTTATTTGTTTGAAAAAATTGATTAACAAGTTCAAGTCTACATATATTTAATATCATTTCTACAATCATCTGTTGGCATTAGGAAGTCATGCCATGGTTGAGCATGGTTTTGATTGAAAAAGAAAATTAGATGTAACTTTCTTGTCCAATAATGCGTTTGTGTTCTCATAAATATAGATGTGTAAGAATGTCATCTGCCGTGTGTTTTCGCTCTGAATATTTTCCTACGTTACAATGCGTCGACGTCATAAAACAAAATTATTACTTTTTTTGTCAAGTATGGTCACAGAGCAATATATATCAGCTCAACTAGGGTTAACTAATATCGCAATTAAATAGTTGCTGCTAAATAGGAATGACTTTGGCTTTAAGTAGATGTAGACGATATGTTTTTGCGTACTTAAATAGTGAGTACACTCTAGAATCGATCAGTGTGTCCGTTCGGCCGGCCATTTACACGATAACTTTCGAAAGGAGAGTCAGATCGTGATGAAATTTTCTACACAGTTCAGTCTCATCAATGTCTCAGTCGAGTTCGAAGATGAGAAGGATCCGCCAAGTAACGGTTGAGTTATCGAAAAAATTGTCATTATTGACCAGACCATCCCTGAGGGGGAGTACAGGGATTTTTTCAAAAAAAAATTTTTTTTCAAAATTATTCACAAACATATATAAATCGACTCGAATATGATATTAGTTTTGAACCAAATCGTAGCTTTCTAACGAAACATCGCCTGAAAACGGTCTAAAAACTGCATCCAGAAACCAAAGTGCCTAATTTCTCATGATAATTTTGGTGTTCAGACATTCTAGAATGACTCATATGTCCCATGTACTTTTTGCAGTACACATAACTCCCGGATGAAATCCGAAGTTTCCACTATTTTTTTGTCGAAACAGACCTTAATGATAATTTCTTTTTGGCATATCCTTGACATGACAATCATTCAAGTTATGCATATATTAACATACCGAATATCAATGACTACTTGAAGACTACATAGTTGCTTTATTCATAAGGAAATTATGCCCTTGGTATTTTTGTAAAATTTGGCACAGCGAAATTAAGATGTGCACTCATTACACGCACACTTTCAGAAAGCTTTTCTTCTCTATTGAAAATGACGCTTCGATATTGAAAACAATCAAGCAACTTGCATTGTGACTAATATGGTGCATGGAAGCTAAATGTTTTATGATTAGTAACTGGCTGCTGAACTTTACACAGAGACTCTTTCAAAAATAACCGTCAACACGTCGTCGTCAGTCTATTTTTTGGTCATCCTAATAGATTTCATTCACTATTCATCCTGTCTACAAACTCGTCGATAAAAAGATTTGATTTATGAGTGAAAGTTGAACGAGATTTTATGGAAGAAAATGAAATTTTGTTGTCAAGAGTGAACTAATCGCTGTACAAGTGATATCTTTTTTTCTCGAGCAAGTTCAAACAGTATAATATTATAATCAAAAATTGTCACTCTGTTAATCTAATGGCATTATGTATAGCCTTTCAAAAATGTATTCTCTTAACTTACTATTCTTGTCTTAAAAACGTATTGTCATCAAAGAAAAAGTACATTCTTTAGATAAGACGTCCTGACAGAAAACATGAAATGGACTTCACTTATCAGCCATCATTTGTACGAAGGCATGTGTTATACTCATTGATTCATCCTGTTTAGACATTTCAAGAAGAAAAAAAAACACAAACATCGATAACTAAATCAAATAGAATGACTCAAATAAGAAAGAACGTATTAGTATCATGTTGCAACAATCAATTGATTCATTAACTTTTGATCTTTTATATAGTAACAATGTTCAGTATCATTAAAAGTCTGTTGATTCTTATTTTAGAAAAAAAGATTGCTACAGAACCTTGAATCCCAAGATGGAAGGTATACATTCTGATGTTATAAGATTCAAAGAGAATTTTTTGATATTGAAAATTTAAAAAGAAAAAAACAGTTTCAATCAACTATTGCAAATAGACAACTTTGAAAAGAAAATTGGACTCTCCTGTTCCAAAGTTACAGATATAATCAAATATTTCAAAGTACTGAAACCAATTATTGTAAATTACGATATAAAATATAATTGTTTTATGTGATGTTTCAGACTAATCTCCGTAATGTTACAAGCTTCCTGAAGAAAAAAAGTCTGGAATTATTGGCGTGTAGTAAAGTAATTTCTAGAAATCTTCGTTGATTATAGATTCATCAGAAAATAATCTAAGGAAATTGCAGAGGATGCTACAGGAAATGACGACAACTATTTTTAATATTCCTGTGAATAAATGAGTTTATAATTTGAAAAACTATACAAGACCACTTTTTAAATTTAATTTAATTTCTGAAGTAGTTCTATCTCACGAATCAGTGATTAAAAGATATCACCTTTGCCAGTGCTGACAATTATAGAAAATTCCTTTTTTTCCACAATATGATCATGTTGTGTCATCTTTCTTATCTTCTTTTCGTTTTTTTTACGCACATTTCGTCAACGAGCACTAACTGCTATCTTTCTTTATCATCAGTTATTTACAATAAATTAAATTAGCACTGAAAGCATATGCTTTGCTGAATCTGAAAATTTCTTGAAATCAAATTTGATCAAAGAAAAGCTTAAAAAAAGACTTTTAATAACAGCACATATTTTTATTTGCATCATCACGATAGATTTCGTTGTTGTTTGCCTTCTTATCTTTATTTTTCTACTCTAACATCATCGTGACATAGGACAAAAATTCATATTAAACATTTTTTATTATTATACTCAAATATTGTGATCATGACAAAACCGAAGGTAACTTGATTATACAGCTAATTAAATATAAATCCCCTAAAACCTATTCATCATCAATAGGTATTCACTAAAGAGTTGATTCTTACCGCACTTGCCACGGGTTCAGGTGTACTTTCATTTGGTTGGAATACGGGCTGCCTTAATAGCGCGCAAGAATCCATTAAACCATGGATCATTGAATCGTATCGTCATCGAACAGGCATTACACTCTCACACTATGTACTTACGTTTATATGGAGTACTACTGTCGCAATCTTTGCTATTGGTGGTGCTATAGGTGCTTTCGCAGCAAGTCCTGTAAGTCGTCGGTATGGTAGACGTGGTGGTCTTCTCAAAGCAAATTTACTTGGAATAATAGCAGCCGCTTTTATGGGTAAGTGTTCATTGTTATTTCTTTCTTTTTTTTCTGAGCGGACTTGAAAAACAAACTTTCTATTTAGCTGTATCAAAATTTATTCATTCACCTGAACTACTTATTATTGGTCGTTTAGTAATCGGTATTGAATGTGGTTTGTATACTGGTATATGTACAATGTATTTGAGTGAAGTCAGTCCGAAATCTATCCGAGGTATGATTGGATCACTCACTGGTCTTTCCGCTTATTCGGGCCTTATGATAGCTGAAATAGTTTCAACGCCTAAAATGCTCGGAACAGATTCACGATGGCCATTGATTATGGTCATTGCAGCTCTTCCAAGTGTGACTCAATTTATGCTTCTTCAATTCTGTTACGAAAGTCCAAGATTTTTATTAATGAATCTTGATGATGAAAAAGGTGCTCGAATAGCATTAAGTGCAATACGAGAACGATTGAATGTTGACGATGAAATTGACGAAATGAAACAAGAAAATGAAAATTTAAAGGGTGAATATCATGTAACAATCAGAGAATTGTTTACTCAAAAAATATACCGGTATAGATTTCTATTGAGTGAAATACAAGTAATATCTTTCTATTTGATATTTTAGATTACCTGTTGCTGTAGCTATTGTAGTTCATTTTTCTATGCGTTTTTGTGGTATAAATGCTATTATGTACTACTCAACTGCATTATTTGAGCATGCCAGTGTTGGAAGTGTGGGTCCATATGCCACAATTGGCGTTGGTGTTATACTTGTGAGTATCACATTAGTGTCAGGAACACTCATGGATCGAGCTGGTCGACGAACACTTCATCTCGTTGGTCTTTTTGGCACATGGTTATGTAGTCTTTTACTAACAATAACGTTTATTATGACGGTATGTCTATCTCGAATGATTATTCTTGTATCATTATTCCCCTTTCTCTTGTAGCATTATGCAACAGGGCTAAAGTATCTTTCCATTGCCTTTGTGTATATATTCGTTGTATTTTTTGCTATTGGACCTGGTTCTGTACCATGGGTTATTCTTCCGGAAATTTTTGCACAAGGTGCACGTCCAGCGGCTACAAGTGTTGCCGTTGTAACCAATTGGATGTCAAATTTTGCTGTCGGACTTATATTTCCACTTTTAGCAGTAAGTGAATCTTATTGATTAAAATATATTTACTAGTAAGTTATCTTTTATTTAGGAAAATGATAAAATATCAAATTATTCTTTTGTTCCATTCGCTGTAATTACTACATTTGCCTTTTTATTTCTTTGGAAATATATGCCTGAAACAAAGAAACGTACTTTTGAAGAAATAACAATGAATTTTCGTCGATCTCAATAATATGCAATTGTTTTGTTTTTATATTTGTTAAACTAAGAATTACAATCATCTGTTTAAAATAAAATCTTTCGTTCATTAGAATAATCACTTGAACTGTTTTTATTCTTTTTATCACTCGATGTGTACAGTCATTGAATTATTGCATACACTGATTTATTACATAGAAAGGAAATACATTTAGAATTTTTGATATCAAAGTCTTATTACTCAACATTTATGTTCCATAGTTTGATTGAGCACTCGAACATTTTTATCCAAACTACATAATGCATAGTCTAGTGGAAAATTACTCTTGAAACTCGTGATCTTTAAATCCACAATTGCTAATTAATAGATATTTTGCGACCGACGATATTATAAAATATTACCAATATAACAAATTTCATTTAAGTATACCAGACATTATCCGAAATATTTTATGATTGAAAAGGCATGTGAATTTCAGGTGTGGTTAATATAATAAAATGTAGCAATTAGTCGACGCAGTCGTATCTTTCCGACACATACAATATTCTGAACCAGAGATGAGCACAGGGCAGGGCGGTCCTGGCGTCCTGTCCTGCCGCCCGCCAGGACAGAAGAGTTAGCAGGACAAGACAGGACAAGATAGAAAATCTTATCATGTGTTCGATCCTGACAGTTTTTTCTTGAAAATTATATTGAAAAAATTACGAAAAAAGTTTCTAATTGGTCCTGCCGCCCGCCAGGACCGAGAAGCTAGCAGGACAGGACAGGACAGGGCAGAAAATCTTGTCCTGTGCTCGTCTCTGTTCTGAACTGCATCAAATTCGTTAATTAATGTGAAGAACTGGTTAAAACAAAAACAATGTGCCGAAAATAAACCATGTCGAACAAGAGAACATGAGTTGTAAATAGTACTTCATCTAATTCATCAAGTTTGCTTAACGAGTAAATTGCTGGAAATCATAGTATTATGATTAGAAAACAGTGTGTGAGTAGTGAATTAAAACAAATTTTAACTCCAAAAGTTAGAAGGTTCCTCTTCAAACTTAAGTAAATGTTAACTAAAATTTTAGCTCATTTCGGTCTAATCATTAATTAAAACTTGTAACAAATCCTTGTTCTGAAAATCTTTTATCTACGTTAGAAATTGTATGAACAAATCATATTTCATATATTGAACTGCGTTAACTACGTTTGATATAATTATATAATCATAGATTGCATTGTTTAAGGTTTAATAGACCATATGATGATGAAATTAGTGATGAGCATGAAGCAACAATGTGATTTTTATACCTGATGTTTTTGTTTGCTACTGTATGTCGTTAACAAAATATTTCTTACAACTCTATTCAATAGAATTCTATTTAACTACGCAATCGGTTTTAGAAAACCATCTTCATTTATTCAGTTTCTATTCGGTAACTTGTGATTAGCGTGCCTTTACAAAATTCTTGTTCTTTGCTCTGTAACAATTTCGTATAGCAATGACCATCTGTTTCTAGAAACTCAAACTCATTTCTATTGGTATTCATCA
>OENM01000631.1:0-69433 GCA_900239745.1 Rotaria magnacalcarata
AAATCATGAAATGCTTCGGATTCTCTGACTCCCCAGTATCTACAAATGACAAAACCAAATAGACCATTTTGTAGAGAATTAAATTCTGCATCGAATAATGTGATTCTCGGTTTTATCTGAAAAACTTTTGTAGCGAACAAAATTAAAAAAACGATTTTGGAAAATTATAAAGTTCACTTTTCGACGCCAATATTTAATTTCCTTATAAAATAAATATCAAATTCGGAATCAGCACTAAAATCTGCATCTGGTAACATATAACAATTTGCTGAACTCGAAAAAAACTTTTTTTTGATTTTTCAAAACTTCATCAACGAAGGTGACAGTTACGTGGACAAGCCGAATGGATCATAATAGAGAATCATTACAGTCGGCATTGTAGTACTGAACGATATTGGCCTCTGGTGGTCAGTTTATTAATTTCCTTTTTTTCTCACCGTAAAAATCATTTTTATTATATCGTATTTTAACGAACCATGATATGTGCAAGCACGTTTTTATAAAATCTTAGGTTATTGCCTATTTTATAACTCGATCGATAGTGTCTTCATTTCGAATGAGGATCGGCATACAGGTGTTGTTTTCAAACGTCTTATTGGACCTCTTGAAGCGCGTAGTGCTTTTACCATCTGCAATTTGTCTGGGATAGGGAAATCTTCTTCTTCCTAAATAAAACCTCGGGCCTTGGTTTATATTCATATTCAACTTCTGATTTAGTTTGTGTTGAGCTGCATGTTTAAATACAGAAACATGAACTTCTTTTTTCAAGATGAATTAGTTCGATTTTATTCCATAATGCAAAGATAGAGATTTGCACGAGAATAATTCGATAATTTTCCTTGCACAGGATATACATAAGAAAAGTGTTTCATCTACATGTCTCTTTAGAAGACTCATTTCGAATACACTTTTACACATGAGCATGGTGCGCATTTATTTGTCAATGAGTATTAAGAGTTAAGAAACAAGGAAAATGAAATCTCTTCGAAATTTGTCAAATTCCAGGCACAGTCATCTAGTCTTAATGGTACTATACCAATGAGTCGTTGGTACTATTTGAGTATGAGATATCTGTTTATTTACAGAAAGCACGTTGATTTCTGCGCAATAGGCATTTCACTAGATTTATTAGAAAGTAGATTCTATTTACGGCTTTAACTTTGTTCAATCAAAATTAATGAAAAAGAATAGAGAAAAATTTTCGTTTAGAAAATACGGTTCTTGAATAATATCTTCAAAATTTGCATGCTTCTTTTCAAATGCTTCTAACGTGAGGCAAAAAAATTCCACCTATAATCAATAATAATGATTAACAGATCAACGTTTTGAATAACAATGTATATTTCACGAGTAAACTAAGAAATTCGAGCGATTCTTACAGAAGTTCATCAACAATTGTGATGAGTTGCTGTAGTGTCAATGCTTGTCGAATGAAGATGATCGCGACACAAAATAGGATTAGTATAATATAGACGCTTGATATTGAATTTTATGCGAATGAAGTTACTAGATCATGAACGTTGAGGTATGAGCCAATGATCGAGCGTAACAAAGTCTCAATAGAATATCAATCTAGAAGCATATTTCACATTCAAAAACGTGAACTATGTTGAATAAAATTTCAAAATATAGCGGTGGAAACATTGCTATATGTGTATAATAGTGTTTTATCAATAACTTGGATGATATGAGATATTCAGAACGTTGATATCAAGCGAGAATTGAGGATGGTAAGAGACACTAAGAAGAAAGGCAATAGGGCAAAAAAAGTTCGCTAATGCTGCTACAAATGTGCGTAGCAGAGCTGCCAGCAGGCCAGCAAAAAAACGATCGTTGGACTGAAGTGTCTAATTTTTCAAATCCAACAAATCTCATAGCTTTGTATTAGCAAATCATTTTAGCTGCAGCTATTAGTTTCTATTTTCCTAACGATAATCGAATAATAAGTTCTCCTACATAATAGAAAATTAATAAAAAAAAAATGCTATTGTCACAAATTTTTCTCCCATACAGAAGACATAAATCAGGTTAATAAATTAGAACTGATCTAGTCTGTTAGCCTGGTTTTGATATAATATGAACGAATCATGCCAAACTACAGTTTCAAAATTCATTTGGCCTGCTGGCATCTCTGGTGCGTAGCAAGTCTATCGTAGCTCCTGAAATGCATGAATATATAATGTTCGATTGATACTATAGATATGTCAGCAATTTATGTTCTTTTCGTATATGTTACTCTCTAGTTAGAGCTAATACTGAAAGCTACAAAGAAAATCACTGGCGATATTGTCTATGTCATTGTATTCAGTATAGTCATGAAGGTGTACTATCATTCGCGACTGATTCACAGTCTGGGTCTATACAAAAGATTGTTTGAAAAGAAAATGATGATCGAACACAACCGAACTCAAATGCTCAACTTCATCATAAAGAAGTATCACAACAAATCAATTAATCAAGTAAAATTTTCATTGCTGTTTCTTAAATTTTTGAGCTTTTTTAGCTATTTGAAATACAACTACGATGGAATGACTAAAATATTGTTGCTTTTTACACACCTAAAATCATATTGGACGCTGACATAAAATAATAATAATAAACGAATTTTACAATGTTAAGATCATTGTTTGAAAAGAATATAAATACAGTGCTATATGAAATAGTAGTGTGTTTTTCTCGAAAGAAAAAAAACTTGATCAACTATCTGAGTAACCCATTTACTGCATTGATCATTGGATTTAAAAAAATCTTATCAATACTTTAAATAATGATGCGCATAATTCGAGCAACTATCGATGTATCCAATATCAAAATTTGAAGAATAAAAATCTGTTGGCATAGTTCACTCGTATGCTTTTCCTTGTTGATGGCAAAAAAATTGCTTTACTTCTTTTATAAATAATCTCGTTACTACTCGAAGTATTAATAACGACATTGTTGAGGGTTGTACGTGCAAAATCTACAACACAATTGAATGAATCATTGAAACTGCAAACATTTATTACTTCCTGAACAGTAGTTTCTTTCTAAATCGACATAAAAATGTTATCCATGCCAAGATCATCGGCAACACTAGTTTTGAATAAAAGAAATATTTGATAACTAAATCATCGGCCAAAATACAAAGAAATACGTAGAACGAATAGAGAGATTGTAAAATGTAAAAAAAATAGCTGCTGTATCGAATTCTATGAGGAAGATTATCAATAGTTTTGTTCAAAAATATAAGTGTCTCTCTCAATTAAATATCAATAATTTCTAACTAATCGGTTTTTTTGCCAAGTAACCACTTCCTACATCATATGCTTCAAAATGACAGAAGGATGTAAAAAGGTGACAAATATATATGAAAATAGAGAATTAGTCTACTCTTACTGAGTTGTCAAGACAAAAGTCAATAATGATTGATAATATGAATAATGGGTATAATATCTTTTATAATTATATTTCCTGATGAAAACAATCTGTTGCCATTATTCTTCTCTGAAATACAAAGAGTGTTATACGTCAATAAAATAAACAAGTAAAGTTGAAAGAAAGAAAGAAAGAAAAAAAAAGCGCTTGTTCAAAAAAGAATGTGATCATATATGAAGATTGCTGAATTCTCAGAATGATCTATTGCTTTACAAACCTGATTTCTTCTAATTAATTCAAATCAAACTCAATTCTTCAATTTGTATAAGCATGTTTTGCTTTCAGTTTCTCTTTGGTGGGATTTTATTAGACAACGGAACAAAAGAAATTTTTGATTAATTCTATTCGTCGGTTTTACTCAATTTACTCAAAAAATTGTCTTTTGTATCATGGGATTCTATTAGATATAGTCTATATTTAAAAGACTCTCTAAGACAAGTCAAGAACGAAAGAACTGCTATTCAGATATAAATATATCTTTTTATGACGTTTATAGTTAATCTGACGTGCTGTTTTCTCCTACCCTTAATGATACTTAAACGAGAAAGCAGATAACAATTATATCGAACTAGTTATTGCAGATGAAAACTATTTATTCTCTTTGAATGATTTCAGCTTCAATCTATCGATGTACACATGTACGTCGAGACATACGTTGAAATACACACATATCCAATAGAAAGATTTGTAACCTGCATGAAACGAAGTCATTCTTTGATCGATTATTAACACATCATATCATTGATATAATCACTTTTTTCCTAATGTTTGATCATAGCTGAACAGGTTCATGGAACAACAATAGAAAATGCCGTTGGTTAACAAAGCTTGCTAACATTTGTTTATTTTATTTGATGTTTGTAGTCTATGTACGATACTTTTTTATTCCTATTTTCTTTTATTAAAGAACGGTGTTTAATCCTATCAATATGCATTGCTAATATTTAAGTAACGCAACTTTTCCCGAACCAAACGCAACATGACAAAGAAAAGAACAAAAACAACAATAACACCATCAATAAGAAAGACGAAGATGGATTGTATTGATGATTATGGTAATGTAGCGGTAGTACCACGAACATTTTCTAATTAATAATCGAAGGTCAAACGATTGGTCTTGACGAGAAAAGAAAGAAAAAGGCGAGATGTTTGAAAATGTCTTCTTTCTTTGCATTTCTCTTCGATTGAGGATGACTCATAAATACAGGGACGAGAAAGAGAGTGCGTAATGTGGCATTCTTTCGCATCGCTAAGCAATCATGATGATAATTCTCACAATGGGCTATTGCTACAGTCAAAATAACATAAATAATAAGACAGAAAAATCGACAACTTATGCTTGGGCGTTACATCGAGTAACAAGTTGAGTGTTGTTAATTCGATAACAGGTAAATCGGATTAGAACTGGTTCGTTTGCTTCAAAATAGATTGTGTAATTCTTTTCTATTGAAGCATAACATTAGTATTCATTTACATTGTTTGTGATACCTGTTTTCTCTATTTATATAAAACATATTGATACTTGCAATTTCCGAGAAACAATTTATTTCTTCATACGGGAATAGTGACAAATACAAAAGACAAAACGAGAGAATTCCCTTTTGTAGCTTATTCTCCACCTACTATCCACTTTCTTTTTTTTACATTTAGTTTTCATCCTAGCAGCATCGTTCAACAATGCACACTGTTACGTTTGTCACTCATCAATGCTCGTCGTTGGTTTAGACATCTCTCTCTCTCTACATATATACATATATACATTTATATGTATGGTGTGCGTGTGCGCTAATAATAATTGTAAAGATGATCGATGCGGTGAATTGTGGTTTTTCTATTGAGCGTCGATAATCTAAACAACAACGGTATTCTCGCTTCTTTGCTTATTCATCACTCGCCCTCCTTCTTATTCTTCTTCTTTTTTTGCTTCATTATACGTGGAAAGATTGACTCCAAGATAGAGAGACATTACTCAATGAACAACACTGCTTTTCACATATGAACACATTCATACTATCTGCTCATTATATTAATTCATAGTCATTAAATACCATTCAAGAGAATAATTATCGTCTTTTTATGATACATTCCATCAAATTAAATCAAATGATCGGGTATGTATTACATTGACGAAGAGAAGATTGAGAAAAAAAATAATATTTTGACATAGCATGTTATAAAAACTGTAGCGATCGATGAAAACATTACTATCTTGTTTCTTCTTCTTTTCTCCTCTAGTTATTCAGTTCTCCTGATTATCTTCTTACTTCCATCAAATATCTATGTCTTAGCCAATTTTAAAACTGCCTGTGAACTATTAAAACTTCCACGTGAATGTCATTGTCAACGTACACGTGGCGTACCCTTATCATCATTAAATGAAACACGTTTACGATGTCGTCAATTTACTAAAATTACCAGCGAATATAATTGGTCAATTGTTCAATACGATCGTTTAGCATTTGAAACCCCGACTGATAATTTAATTTTAGATCGATTTGCTTTTGCTGACATACGAGCACGAACATTACGTTTTAATGTTCGACATCTTTTTTTAAATGATCATGCATTATATAATGCATATATTGGTCAATTAGCTATGTCATGTACAGATGATTATGGTACAATAAATTTAGAATCAAACGGACAAGTATTATATGGTGCAACAATCACCAATGTACTTGTCAAATCAATTGATTTGCAAATACAAATCTCTGAACTTTTCTTTTCTAATTCAATAATCTATACACTTTTAATTGAATCATCTAAATTCTATGGTTTTACAAATAAAAAATTTATTACTCCTCAACAATATGAAACAAATACTACAAATGAGAATCAATACGAGAATTTTCTTGAATACGATTCTATTCTAACACCAAATTCATCGTATCAAGCAAGTAGTCAAATCTCGTCATTAAAAATTCGTCGAATCAGAAACAGTAAAAGAACTCTACGCCAAAACCCTGACATCAACGATGAAAAATTTTCATTACTCGAATATACTACTTCGCCTATCAATATAACATCAACACCTCTTCTTGCTTCAGTAAGAATTTATACAATTTTCTCAAGTATTAATACAACAAATTTAACAGAAAATTATTTTCCGAATAATTTTAATTATAGTCAAACTGATGAAATTGCATTAAGCTATAATTATATTAATACAATTGATCCATATGCTTTTCGTCATTTACAATTATTCGAAGGACGATTAATACTAACATATAATCATATTCAATATCTATCTCCTTCTGCATTTAATTATTTATATTCATTAAATAATTTATCATTAGCTTACAATTTTATTCAAAATGTATCGTCAATACATTTTGAGCATTTAAATAAATTGTATGAACTTGATTTAGGTTTTAATCAAATAAATCAATTATACAATAGTACATTTCAATATTTACGTAACTTACATGTATTACGTTTAAATAATAATCCATTGAAATTTATTCATTCAAGTGTCTTTACAAGTTTAACTCATTTAAAAGAAATTAATCTACAAGGCGTACAATTGACGCAGTTAATTGATCCACAAAACTTCCATTGGCTTTGGAACTTAGCTAATTTAAATGTCAACTACCTGTCTAATACAAAGTAAGAAATTTCTGCGCGAAAAATTAAGCTTTTCTTTTGACAAAACGAGAAGTAAATTAGTCTTATCATCTTGAATAATACCAGTTGTATTATTACATTTAGCTAAGCAAATTAAACGTGTCGTTTATTGATTTAATGTTCGTTGACTGTGTCATAAGCATTTTTGGTTAATTTACAGTACAAGGACATAGTGTTTCTTTGTCAGCTAATAAATATCTTGTCAGCTACATCGGTCGCTCTCTATTATGATTAAAAAAGAGCCAATTTTACAAGTACAAATTACTGCTTATTACATATATAGAATAGTTTTCTTTCTCTCATAAGAGCTTAGAACCGGATATGAATTCCATCGAGAGGAATGGAATGATGATTGCGTACAACAGACCCTGCAGAACAATGCTCGCCATCATAAAGTTGGAGATCACATATAGTTCATGGTTGGAGTTTATTGAAGCATAGGATACATTTAACTAAATTATTTCTTTTCATAAGCATTCATGCAAACCAAAACCCAAGGAATAAACAAAACGCAAATGTGTCAATGAATAATATATATGCTATAAATTTTCCTTTATTGAATTTATAGGTTTTCACAATCAAAGAAATATTTGTCCTATCTATTATTATAATTTTCTTGTTCGAACGGCAAAAAAATATTAGCATACCTGATAGTATCTGGAATAAGAAGACTCTCGAAGCAATGACCTTCATTGACATATTTTTTATGTTGACAAGTAAAGTCTTTTCAGAATAGCAAACATAGAGTTGATTGATTGCTTCTAACAAATGAATGAATAGAACAAATGTATGTAACTAATATTGCATATCAATAATCCAATATAAAATGCTATTGGCATCAAGATCAACACTAGATACATAAAAAGAATATTTAAAATAAATCATCTTTTATATTTTTCTTTAATTTTCTAGTTTTGATTTGAGTGATGTTGCCTTTTGTTTATTATCACATTTTAATCAAACATTTTTTCATATATCCCGACAACATTCATGTTTATGTAATGTTCATTATCTATATAATAATCCTGACATTCATCGAAATGGGTCATATTCAACAGTAACATATCATACAAACTATTTACGTTTAACACCGATATGTATTCAAAGTGAAACATCATCGTCTTTTGAACAGTATCCTCATGAAAATGAACCAATGGAGTATTCAAATTCAAGTGATTTTATTATTCAAAACTTAGGAGATAATTGTAATTATAAACTTATATTTCTTGATTGTGATGCTATGACAACAACAACCGCATCCGCCACTACTACTGCAACAACAACAACAACTACTACTTTTATCGACATGTCAAGTCTGGCAGATAATAGATCTACTGCCGAAAGTCTTCTTAATGCAGCAAGTAAACCTGCACCACTGCCAACAACAACACCATGGTTTGTTCTATTGATAATTAAATCGTTATCGATTGCTTTTTCTTTTCTTCTTATTATTCTTCTTGATAGGTTTTTCAAGTATACCAAGCCAACACCCAGATCAGCAAATAATGCAAAAAAATTATTTACTGTTCTTGGCACACTAATAGCAATAACAGTTGCGGCCGTTATTCTTGTTATTATATGGTATCGTCTTAAACGATTATATATACAGAAACAAAAAAGAAAAAAAGTCGAACAAAAACGAGGTTTGAATTTAATATCATCAAATACTATTACTAATTATCCTCAAACAACTGCGCCGCGTTATGCTTCATCGGATATGTTAAGTAGTCTGTATAGTGGACAGTCGATGGGTAATAAAAACCAATCACAAACATTAATCGCACGGGCATCACCACCTTCAACTATCTACAAAAATGTCGATGCTCTAAACAATGATTCTATTCAAAGTATTGATCATGAAGAAAGTCAACAACAACTCCAATCGCAAAATTTAACAAATGGTAAAACAATCGAAATAGAAGACACTACTGAATGTTAATTTATTTCAAAGGAATCTATTGTATTCTTCTTCTTCTTTGTGCGTGTGCTTTTCTTTTAATATTTAATAAAATATGTTTGATAAATGACTAGTGAATATAAAATATGTTTGCCGCTTTTCTAGAAAAACAATTCAAGCGTTGCACATTCTTTGTTTTTTGACACATGATTGCATTATATAACTAGGGAACGAAGAATGCTAAAGATTTATTTTTTTATTCTAAGATATTTATCTTATTAAATATTATAGTATGTCAAAAGGGAAAGAATTCCAAAGGCAATTATGATAATATCTTTTTTCTCGAATGAATAAATCTTTCGTGAGAATGATTAATCGTCGTTGTGTATTTCTTTCAAAGTAAAGAATATGTGTTTCAATAAAAAATTTATCTTTCATTTTACACGATGTCGACAAGTCTTCATATTTTATTTTTTTTTTGTTTTCGTTCCTTTCTAACTTCAAGCAGCGTGAAAAACTGTGAACGATAGTCATTGACTATGTATCAAAAGAACAACACGCTTAAAAATTCCATTCTCATGAAATTCTTAGCATCATACAAGAATGTTAAATGGCACAAACGGAAAGGCTTATATTTATTTTTGAAGTAATCTGAAGTCTTCCTAGAAATTCGAATGGCTGAAACAAACTTCTGATTTGTGTAAAGATAAAACTTTATAATCAAGTTATGAAGAAACATGTCAACGGTTGCATTCAATCAGCGTAAAATGTGTGAACTCATCAATTTATACTTTTTGACGATGTGCCAATATCAGTGTTTTTGAGTGAAGTATACAAAAGATAGAGCATTAAAGAAGACTCCATTGGAAGTATACAGATGAGTAACATCGATTATTTCTCTGGCGATCGATTACCCTTGGAAAGCAACTAAAGTGTAATAGATCTTTTTTCGTTTTAGATATTCTGTATCTGTATGATAAGAATTTGTATGAGCTCTATAGTTTAGTCCCAAAGGAACTGTGATGAAAAGACTTCTATACATTGTTTTTCTTGATAATTCGAGCGAAATGAATCCAATACAAACAAAAATATTTTCAGGCTCTTGAACTATTACTTTTTAATCAACTATGACACTGCTGCTCACACCCTAGAAATCAAATTTGTAACTAGTTTGAGGAAAATTTCATCATTAAAATAACTACTTAGGGCGTACCAAAAGTTCGTGACCCGATGTCAAAAATTTTAGAAAACAGTAAATATTGAATATTTTATTATGGGAATCTATAGTATCGCGTCTCGTCTTTAATAATCTACAGAGCTGCTCTATCTTGGATTTATTTTGAGCATTTAATAAAATAAAACTACGAATATCTCTTACTTTTCGTATTCTGGTTTTATATTTTCAGAATCTTTTCTTGGCTATAAGTACTATATCTTTATTCTAGCAGAATGTTAGAACTTAATCCAAGATAGAGCTTCCCTATAGATTATTAAAAACGAGACATGATACTATGTATTCCCATAATAAAATATTCAATATTTACTGTTTTATAAAATTTTAAATGTCGGGTCACGAACTTTTGGTATACACTAAGTAAAATTATTATTTTTCTTCTAATTATGAAACTTGAATATGAAATTTTTTTAATATAACAGATGTTTGCTTGTGATTCATTTACTTGACCAAACAAAACAAAAATATGTTCATATGACTCTCCTATCAATTTTCGTTCGACAATTGCTCTTCATAGAGGTAAACCTGAATTTGGTAGAAAGTAAAAATGTCGAAATAAAAATGTCGAAAAGTAAAAATGTCGAAAAGTAAAAATGTCGAAAATAAAAATGTCGAAATAAAAATGTCGAAAAGTAAAAATGTCGAAAATAAAAACGCCGAAAATAAAAATGTAGAAAAGTAAAAAATGTAGAAAGTAAAAATGTAGAAAGCTGAAAGTCTTTGTGTTCAAATTTAATTTAAAGAATGAAAATCTGAATACTAAATATACTAAATATTTTGAAGGACGTTGTCGTTATTTGTAAAAAAAATGATTGTTTTCTTGTAGTGCATATTTCGGTTTTATTTTGAAGATAGAAATAAAAACGATAACTTTATTCAAATAATAGTTTGGACTTAGAAAAAGAGGATACAAAAGTAAATTAAAAAAATATATAATATAAATCAGCAAGTAAGGAGTTGGAGTCTTATGTAGTCTTTTTTGCTACTAGATAAGATAAACCAATGAGGAGATCAGATGTACTAATGAGGTTATTGGTAAATCGATTATAGAGAGTATTTAAATGGTGTTGAATTGCTGTTGTTCTAACACTTTTTTTCTTCGCTGCACCAACCGGAGTAAAAGCTCTTAGTTCTCTATATTTTATTTTCGACATTTGAGTGCGTCTTTACTATTGATATTTTCACTTTCTACATTTTTACTTTTCTACGTTTTTGTTTTTTTACATTTTTATTTTTCTACATTTTTAGTTTCGACACTTTTACTTTTCTACATTTTTACTTTCTACATTTTTATTTTCTACATTTTTACTTCGGCGTTTTTCAGGAGAATCTTCATAGATCTACTGTATTTTAAAAAGATCATACGGCTAAGAACATGTTGTCCATCAATTGACACATTCGATTATTTATTCATCTTGCTTAGCTGGACAAATACCAACTCTATCCTATTGAATGCAATCTCTTAACCTTATCAAAGATTATACGTATATCCCTTCTAGTCTTCCTGAATAAGATTAAAATGTTGATCGACCAGAGTAGTATGCTTTTATCAGTCTGATTAATAAGAGGCCTTTGTATGTATTCTTGTTTATATTAATTATAGCCCAGTTATTACCATCTATTTTGATGTCTGATTATTATGACCTCAAGGCATAAGTTTTATTCACAATGAAAATATTATTATCACACGACCATCAACTAATGTTAATTATGTTCTATCGATTGTTGTACTTATTCACTGGCTAATTATACTTGTAAACATTAACTATGATTGTTCGATTCTTTTGCTAATACGAAATAAATAGTAACGAATTCTCTTGATGTTACTTCTGCGTAGTCATTTCCGTATTGATCACATACTATTGATTTAATTGAATTCAACCTTCTAATTACCAATAACGATCATATTATTATATCTAATTTTCTCAATTCGGCTATAAACTTGTATGACCTTCAAGTAAATGGATAATTATTATTTAACCTTCTACAAAGCAAGAAAAACAAATGAAACTAACTTGAAATACATAAAATAACTATCTATTAACTTCCACACCATCAAGGTTTAGTTAAGGTCTATCATCCATGATTTCTCAACAACATTTTATTGAATATATTTAAAAATTTGTTCTAAAAAATATTTATTTGATTGATCTCATGTTACTATTTGTTTCATTTTGATCAGACTATCATAAAAAAATACATTGTATATCAAATTCACCATACGGCTCGAAGCCAGTGAATTGCATACAATCAAATAGTGATAGAAAACAACAACATAATTCTATCTATTTGACGAAGTAAATATGCAAACGAATATATAATTATATATATATATAAAATATGATCGTTTCTCATTTATATTCGAATAAAAAAAAATGAAAAAATATATGGTAATTTGTAATATAAGAACTAATGTCGTCTATCGCAATTGATACTGTAAGGTTTCAAATAGAAATGATGAGTTCAACTATCTCTTGTTCACATAGACGAGTCTGGAATTCTTAACCATTCCCTCTTTTTCTTTTAGATATTTCTCTTTATTCAGCTGAATAAAAACAAATTGAGTTTATTTTAAAAGGTAAATCATTAATGAAAACAAAATCGCCTGTTTAAATATTTTTTCTTACAAATAAATTCATTTTGTTGAACTAAATATTTTAATCTTCATAGGCAAAGGCTGAAATAAAAAGAACTTTTATGGTACAACGGACATAGTCATATCTTTGAAATTCTTTTTTGCAAATTCTCTCTAGAATTCAATCATTTCGACAACCTTCTGTGTCGAACACTCGAATTTTTTTTCCTTTGTAAAATGAATGATGAAAAATAAATCGAAAGGAACAAAATCGATTAATAAACATTAAAAATATCAAGTTTACCTTGTTTTTCGATTATGTTTTTTTGCGCTTCCACAATACATTAATGTGCATATGCACATCTAAACGACGATGACGAAGAAGAAGAAGAAGAAAAAAAGAGGATAATAGTTTTGTTATTTATTTACTCAGTAAACGTACTAGATTTTCAAAATGTGACGACAATGCATCTATTCATTTTCATTAAAAATGGCAGTCCTCTGGCTTTCGTACTGTTCTTTGTTATACTTTGGGTACGAATCTTTTTGTTAGGATAAAAAATGAGAGACAAAGAAAAAAGTTGAACATGACAGATCCATTTACTGCACTTTGTTTCAATGAGACGGTACTGATTAAATTCTAGACATTTGATGATATAATCAAATCTCATACACATACACATATATATATATATATATATGCGTAAGTACTTTTGTTTTAAATGTTTTTTTTTTAATTAAAACTCGGTCATAGTTTGATTGAGTTCATCTGTTAAATTTATTTTATCTGTTTAATTGAATAGAGGCGTTGTTCGATTGTAATAGTAAGTTAATCTATTCTTTTCTAATCAATCAATCAGTAGGTACGTGTGCCTGTAAACAATACAACCAGCATATTGATCTCTATTTGTAATCTTTCTAGTTACTATTGCTAGTGACCTCGGTCATTGCTATATGATTCTCTTGTTAATCCTCAACAAATGAGACAGGCACAGAAGGCAAAAAGAAAAGGAAGATATTGTACATTGTCCACTGAGAATAAAAGCAATTGTCTTCTCAAGTGTCTTTTCAAAACATACATAGCTATGTACGTATGTATAGTATGTGAGGAAGAGAGTAAAGAAGAGAAATTATTTTATTCAAACAGTGTCATCCTCTTTCTTACGTACTTGAAGCTCACAGATTTGCATTCATTTTTGATGAGTCTAGACCGAAGGTACATTGTGTGAAAGATAAAAATGTAGGGAAACATTTTTTTTTCAATTTTCTTCTGAGTCATGGTTTTATTACTGACTTTTATTTTACAGTTAGGTGTTATCCATTTATCCTTTGATCTTACTATTTCTTTTTTTATGTTGCACTTTAACACATTCCGATTATAACTATATGAGAAAGACGATTGACCTTATAGTTTCAATGTAGATATATGTATATATAGATAGGCAGATTTATACGTTTTACACTTTATTTTTTATCAAAAACATTCCTATTTCTTCTTTGTTCTATTTAACAACGAACATTTGCAACTCTTTTTTTTGTGAGTCGAATTTCAAACATATGACGTATATGCATAACCAAGGAAGAATAAAAGGGGTCGGTGTATGCCGAATTGCCTCGATCCAAAGCAAGTCCATTCTGATGCATCATGTTATTTCGTCTTTGTTAAATATATTTGAGTAGACAATAGTCGATGTTATTTGTTCGTTTTTTATTCTTTAGATTTATATTCATCATCTATAGCTATTATGGCATCTTGTTCAGATTTAACTAAAATTGAATATGGGCCAAATCCAAAGGTAGGATCGTATATTTGATGTTTCCGTTCAAGAAACTATCATCGTGGATATTCCGATCGCAAAAACGAGTGCGATCAAGCGTCCAAACCTAAGAGTTTTGTTTTCGAATGGATTTTCAGCATTTGTTTTCCTCACTAATTCTCATAAATAAGAAAAACGCTTGCTTTCAAATTCGATTCATTAATTCAGATTACTCTTTAGTATACTGAAAACTTCTGCATTGTAGGAAAATATTTTTGATAAAAAATATTCTGTTTCTTTTTTTTCCTAATAAAATTAAACAATGATCACGCTGAATATAGATTAATCTGTGATAAGATCTAGTTATTTAGTGAATCATATAACTTACATAAATCATAAAACTAATCGATATCGTATGTATCCTTCTTCTCATCCTTTTCGCCTTCCATTACTACCTAAGAAACATTAACTGTATGCATTGTCAAGGTCGAATACTCATATAAATGATAGGAAGAAAAAAAAGAGACATTGACGATCCATCTTTCATCGTTTCTTCATCGTTTCTTTCTTTCATTTCTTATACGTGCGTATGCTGAGCCCTCAGATGAGAGCGCCAGAAAGAGGAGGGTGGAGCAATGGCAAAACCATCAAAACGAATGTGCGCGTGTGTTATAAAAGATAACCTTCCACTGCGCTCGCTCTATTTTGTACGTGTGCTCTCTATCATCGTTCTTCGTGCCTGTGTGTGTGGTGTGCACAAGTACCCGAACGCGTACAACGTACTATATCATGCTTCGACATATAAAGCAGTGACGCATGTTAACTAAATGATGCACGCTTTTTATCATATATTCTAGGTCTTACCAGTTCCTGTATCAACAAGCAGGAAATTTGCCGAACCATTTAATCGTCTTAAAAATCGAGCTAATTTATTTCGTCGAAAAAATTATTCATCTCAACTTAATATAAGTTCAAATCCAAGTGATCATCGACTATCACCATGTACTGATCATATTATACCCTCAGACCAATTGTCGATAACAAACATTCATAATACTGGTGATACTGTTCTTAAACGTTCAAATTCTATGATATGTCCTCAACAACATTTACAAGTATTTTTAAATCAAAATAATAGCAACAACAACAACAACAACAACAATAATAATAATAATTATTATATCAATCATCGTAATTCGATTTGTCTTGAATTAGCTGGTTGTTCAACTGACGAAAGTTCAACGGACGATTATCAATTAATCAAATCATCATCGAATCGTTATTGGACTAAATCGATATCTTCAACAATGACTGATATAGATGAAAATGAAATTTTATCTACGCTTCCTACTCAGTCATCACTACCACCAAGTATAATTGAAGAATCCAATATTAATCTTATTAATGAAAATGAGCCAGAAGAAAAAGGTAATATAAAAACAAAAACAGAATATTTGTCAGTGTCAATCATATTCTATTCTATTCAGACAAATAGTTATCTACAATTTGTTTCATATCTTATTTTTCTCTTCTTCTTCTGTTCAGTATTGTCATCATTACCTAACAACAGTGAACATACGTCTGCCATTCTTCCATTATCTCAGTCAACTATGAATGTTATTATAAGAGAAAAAGAAGATAAAGAAAAACAACAAGAACAAATAACTTCTACGGGTATTCCAACTTCTATTATATCTTCATCTCATTCATCATCATCAGCATCGGCAGTTATATTACGAGATCATGCCGAAGCGATTCGTACCCGTCGTCAGTGTCATTCAAGTATATCTCTTCTGCAGCATCAGCAACGACAACAGTCTTTATCTTCATTTGAAGAATCATTCTATGATTGTAAGCAGCAAACATCACCAAAAAAATTCAATCACGATTTCGAAATGTCTTTAACGAAAATTTCAGCTTGTACAATGACTGGTAAATCATTAAATAATCTAGATGAATCTCTATCAACAATTTCATCGGAAGAAAAAGGTGTACAAACAACATTAAATGAACCAATAAATACAAATGCTTGTGTTAAACGAGCCATTTCTTCGACGAGTATATCATCGTCATCAACATCGATAAAAACTGATTCACTTGAAAAAAAACCTAAAATGCCTACGTCATCAACGATCGATGAAACAACATCAACTAACGATATTGATACACCTACAAATTTAACTGGTCAATATCAAAATGAATCACAATATAAATGGCCACATGTAAATGAAAGATTACTTGGTGAACAACCATGCATTTATTGGGTCAATTACTTAGGTAAGTTAGTAAGAAGGAAATAAATGAGCTCAGTTGTCAATTCCGAGACGCTCTACTTAAGTTCAATGAAAACTTTTACAACGAAACGCGACTATTGAGCTGTATTCGAATATTTTGTTTCATAGAGAAACTATAAAGCTTTTAGCGAAAGTCAATGATACGAAGTCATCAGACATGTTATGTTATGTACTGCACGTAAAGGTTGAGTTACTTTTTTATCGGAGAAAATAATCTTTGATGACATATTACTTCACATACTATTATAGTCAAATGTTATACTGATGTAATAGTAAATTGCGTTTGTTGTAATCGTCCATCTTAAAAATTTTATTCAATCTACTTTTGATTGTATTTTTTTTTGGTGAATGATAAAATAACAGATGTTTTTTCTTCCGAATGCAATACTCTATCAAGATCAGCAGACTGTTTTTGAGTACATATTGATTTTGAAGTTTCATAATCAGATATTATATTGACAGTCTCCTTCTATTTATCTAAGATAAATAATTTTCTATTATTAAAATAATGAATTAGAATATTGATACAGGTTCAACAGCAATTAAAATGTTGAATGATGGTGCCACAGCCATGCCTTCGCAAGCTATTTCACGATTGAAACAGTCGACTCAATATGCACGCGTTTTGCCAATTATTGGCTTGAGTATTTCATCACGTGGCGTTGAATTTTTAAAACATGCAAAAGAACGTGTTGTTATATGTTTTCATGATATTAAATCCATTCATTGTGCATGTCAAGATGAAGATTTACGTTATTTCGCGTATGTTACACGTGAACAACGTCTAACTAATGGTATGTCACATACTAATTCGAATGCCACTGCGACTTCAGTCGGCGATAATAAACAGCAAGCAACACCACCATCACCATCGCTATCCTCCAATGGAGAGTTTCATCATTATTGTCACGTATTTGTTGTAAAAAGTGAAGCAATGTCAACTGAGGTATAGGTTTTATTATTGACAATTTCAATTGAATTTCAATTTTCATATATAGATTATGTTAACATTTGGTCAAGTATTTGATATCGCTTATCGCATATATCGTCGCTCTAAATTGAATGGTAAAAAATCTAAAGAAACTTATCCACCATCATCCTCGATTACGAATTGTGAACGTCATCGTCAACTCGAAGTCATTCGTCTTTCGACTAAGTCTGATAGCAAACACAATAACAGTGTTATTATGTCATCATCAACGCATTCGCCTACAACATCATCTTCATCATCATCAACTGATGATCGAAAAATATATATTTAAGAAAATTTGAAACATTTTGTTTTCATTTTTGGATTGTATATGTGTGTCTTTCTATATATATATATATATATATATATATACTATTTTCTCTTAATGAGAGATAAACAAATAAATAAATCGAGAAAAAAAGAGAATTTTCTGTCTGATATTATTATCGAATAGCTATAATGTGTATTTTTATTATGTAGCATTAAATTCAAGTTTTCTTTTGTAGAAGAATGTATCCTTCGCATTGTTTGTTAAGAATGTAATTCCACGGAGTATTGCATCTGTCAACAAGAATGAATAGTTAGCATAAAGAAAGAATATGATGATAATCGAAGATTTTCGAGTTATATGACGCAATAAGAGTCGTAGATAAAAATGATATATGTATTATATACAAGGACTCTATTCGTCAGAGTGTCATTCTTGAATATAAACAAGTAATCATGGTTAATCCAATGAGCAAACAGGCAAAAAGTAGCTATGCTACGATCAAGATCAGAGAGATGCACAGCATAAATAGTATTTAATTATGGCTTACATATAGAAGTGAACAATTCTGTAGCTATTAGATATCATACAACAAAAGAAGTCACGATATCGGTTTAGCAAGTTGTAGTTATTCGTATGAATAAAATAAACTGTTTTGCTTTGTTTTCTAAAATAAATTTCGAAATAATAACTGCTATCGTATGATATTACTACTTACTGACGTATGCCTCTCAGAAGCCTGATTATTTTTCTAATAGCATTTGTTTTACTTGGTGTTATTTCACTTAATAATATAACAAAAACTAAAAGCTCAAACCATTAATAGTTCTTTTTCTTATGAAAACATTGCCTGTTGATTTCAATACGTATGCTATGATAAGTACTTTTTTGTTGTTGCCTAAGTTGTAGAATCAATTAATATTCTTTGAGTTTCCTAAGATAAAATTGTCAAAAATAGTAGCTATTTTCATTAAAGTGCCAAAATTGGTCATGATTAGATCATGTGACTTGAATAATTATTCTTTGAAGAGTATTTTTTTCTGTTAACAGGATCTATAATAATACTAATCGTCGTCTGACTACCTGCTGATTCTCCAACTGCTATTGAAATACCAACATCAATAATAGCTGTTGAGTTATCAGCTGTCAATGGTATGAGACGATGCATGCTGTGTTTGATACTGTGCTAATTGCATTCGTCGCTATACTTATGGCTTTTCTTTATTCAGCTATCTGTCACACACTATATGAAATGGGTCGTTTTTTATTCAATACAATATTTTGACTCGTAAGATTTCTCAAACAGTGCTTTTATAAAGTAAAAATGAATTTTTTTGTTTCTGAACTTTAAAATCAATCAAAAATCTTACTGAGTAAAAACTAATTCCTCTTATGGCTAATGATATGTCTGATCGTAGCGATGCACACCCAAGACTCAATTTAATGCTATGTTCATTGACCGATATATATCAGAGATGCCAGCAGGCCGGCCTGCCAGGCCAGATGAATTTTGAAACTGTAGTTTGGCATGATTCGTTCATACTATATCAAAACCAGGCTAACAGACTAAGTCAGTTCTAATTTATTAACCTGATTTATGTCTTCTGTATGGGAGAAAAATTTGTGACAATAGCATTTTTTTTTTNATGTAGGAGAACTTATTATTCGATTATCGTTAGGAAAATAGAAACTAATAGCTGCAGCTAAAATGATTTGCCAATACAAAGCTATGCGATTTGTTGGACTTGAAAAATTAGACACTTCAGTCCAACGATCTCTTTTTTGTTGGCCTGCTGGTGGCTCTGATATATATATATATATATATGCAATAGCTTGAGTTAGAATGATAGAATAGAATACCATAAGAGGAATGATATTGAGATAGGAAAATAACATAAAGAACGAAGAATATGAACGTTGAATGAATGCAAGCGAAGGAAAGAACTGCAAGGAACAGGTAAATTATACTGCATCTATCCAGTTATGCATTCAATTGTACTTAACACAACGAAGTGTAAGACATTACATCTAATGGAATATTGTCGATTTTTATTCAATGATGAAATAATACATTATCGAAGTAGCAAATAAATATGCACATTAAAATGAACATGACATTTTCTACAGGAGACATGAACAACTCAAAATCTAAAATAGAGTTAATATCAATAAATAATTTTTCTTGATTACGATTGTATAGCTCGGAATTTGAATTTGACCATTTGTAGTGTATAATCAACGAAAATAAAATTCATGTTGTAAGCTAATTTCCAAGAAAAAAAGTATTACTACAGTGCTGATAGATTTTAAAAGGCAAGCGATTCTGCAACACATGATTCTATTTTCTAGTTTCCCGTTCAATAGGTCAAGAACGACAGAGAGTAGAAATCTGCACATTACTCTCTCTCTCTCTATATATATATATATTTATTATTATGTTTATTGAGTTCAAAAGAAATTTGAAAAATGATTCAGTGCTCATGTGAGGCCTATTAATTTTGAACGTTGCAGAATAGTTGCTACACACTTTTTTCTTTTCTATATTTAAGATATTAACGGCGTTAATGTGTTAATCGATTTGGGTTCTTTTTGCTCTAGAAATAGTTGATTAAGAGTCTGGCAGGTATGACATTGAACTCATCTGATTCTCGATCAATATAGCTACTGAATATAATAATTATATTATTTTCTAGAAGACAAAAAACCTATATCAATCAACACAATTAGATTCCATAAAGCATTTGCCAAGCAAACGCTAATGATTAGCACAGCTGTTATCAACAAGACATAAAATTGATTGATTCTAAAAAAGTAACAAATACATTTGAGTTTGCTGAGATTTCACACTACATCTCTGTAGCCTGTTGAAAGGAGAATCTGACAAGTTAGAAAATTTCTACCCGGCAGCATTTGACAAAACCAAGGAAAGTGTCATAGACTAATTTTTATAATAATAAAATGTCAGAGATCGAATTATCAATAAACACCTGATAATAGACATAGAACCTAACAAATTCATTAAAAATCAAAATAAAACTCTACACCTATTTAACTTCTAGGAATACAAAATACAACATGAAATTTTGTGCAATCTTAATTCAAATCAAAGTTAAGATAATTAAAACAATAAGAAACCAAATATTTACATAATGTATTATCTAGCATCGTCTGATATATCTATAGGCACAGCAGTGATCTTCTATGTTTATGGCAGCTAAAAGCAATACGGTACAATTAGTAATCCAATAGATCGCTTTCTGATTTCATTAAGACATTGACTGAAAACAATCATTAGAAGTTGTATACTCTAATAGTCAATTATCTATTGTTTGTTTATCGTTACGTAATATTACAAATTGATTTCCCGTGTATTCTCTTTGCAGAACTCGAACTATGACAAAAACATGCGATGTAGACAGTGTTAAAAGACAAGAGAACAATTATTAAAATGGTGATAAACTGAGAAAGATTTATCGCAATATATCACTAAGATCAATTCTATCAACGGCATAAGCTGCCGTATTTACAACTGAGAGGATCAAGGAAAATCAGGGCTGGAACCGGTCCGGCCGGACCGGACAGGACCGGTTCGGAAAGTCAACCGGGCCGGTAAATACCGGAAAATCACCGGTTGAAATTTTAAAATAACCATCTTCATTTAGCTCTATTTTTGTTAAAAAAATGTTTTACAAATTTTTCTATGAGGTAGATATAATGAAATTGTGCTATCAATATATATATATACATAGAAAGTCTTATGAAACTGTTGATGATGCAAAATTTTGTGTAGTTCAGAAGGAATATTTGATTGTCATCATAAACACAAGCAATACATCTCATTTTCTTTCACAGTAACAAGAGAAATCAACGAAAGTGCGGCAGCAGATCAATTTGGTTGGTCGATGCACTCTATTTTATTGACAGTGTTATTTTTTATCATACATAGTTGTAAAAAGATGACTTGATAATAGAACTTGAAACGTCTATCTTTTATTTTCTACAGATTTGTTGGTAGCTTTAATCATATTTCATCGAGAATATAAATTCTCTAAAGTATATTTTCAAATATTTTTCCTTAGAAGCTTGATCAGAAAATTTAGAGTATTCAGCTATCAGCATTTATAATGTGAGGAGCTGAGTCATAAGATTTGAATAGGCCTATTTAACCATTAACTAATTGATATCATTGCTGGAACTCACTCTATCAGTTTTTACCGTATTTTGGCTATCTGAAGCAATTTTCAAGGAATTAACTCCATCAGTTGTTCTCCGATTTGCCGGAATTTCACCGGTTCGAGATTAATTTATGTCCGGCCGGACCGGACCGGTAAATTGTTTTAACCAGCCGGACAGGACCGGTTTATGGATTTCTTACCGGTTCCAGCTCTGAGGAAAATTAATCTGCAAAAATGAAATTTTACAAACTGAAGGTGTGGTTTTCTCGCAGTTCAAATTACACACTTCTCAGTGTGCAGATGTGAACATCGAGAACCGTCTTTGGCGATAAAATGAAGCAATATTTACAAGACAACATCCTTATTTATTTGGCACGATCTGTTAGTTTCAAACTTAGTATATGTTCCAAAATAACATATTCAAAATTAAAAACCAAAAAAGACAACTAATCCAATAATAATCAATGAAATCGAGTTCCTACGATTCAATATTAGTGCATCATATACACGATAACTATATATTCTGATATTTTCCTATCTCGTTTTAACACATAACATCGAAAGGCAAGAACAAAACAAAAAGAAGAAAAAACATGTAAACATTTATGTTCAGTTGATTGTTTATGCACGTAGAGCACAGAATTGTTGAAATACTTCCAGTATACAAAAGTCAATATCCGATGTAAATATTAATGATTCAAATGTTGATACATATTGAAAAACCTGTTCATGATATAAAATAAAAATCTCCTGTAAACGTTCAATGATCCATTTAAGCCATGGTGTAGAAACAGGATCAACATTTTTAGTCTCACATTCATTCAAAAAGTCACTTAGCGTCATAATAAAACGTTGAAATACAATTAAGTAAAGTTTTCTAAAAGAGAAATGAAAATTAATTCATACGAAAAACAGATGTTATATGAGTGTCTTACTTTTGTTGCTCACGCGCATGTGATAAACGTTCTTCAACAATTTCATATTTTTCATGTAATTTAGCTGTTGCTTCATCCATGGGTGGTTGAGATATTTGCATTGATTGAATCTTTTCTGTTGACTTTTGTTCATCTTCATCATCGTCGTCACTTTCATGTCGTCGTTTCAAAGTACTTGTTGCTGGTTTTTCTTCTTCTTCTTCATCATCATCAACAGCAGCAGCAGCAGGAATTTCACTTTCATCCATTTTATTTTCCTCGGGAATTTTTTCTTCTATTGAAGGCATGGCTTCTTCATTCGAACGATTGACGTCGGGATGCGAAGGTGCAACTGTGGTAGCTTGAACAGCTGCTGATATATTCAATTGAAGACGTAAATCTAATAGTTCAGTTTGATATTTGTCCACTTGACGATTCATTTTGTCGATAGTGGATGTTAAAATTTCCCATACATAGAAATTTGTTAATTCAGAACCTAATTCACTTGAGAAGATCCAATTAGCAACAGCTGAACATTCAACGATTTGAGTTTTTACCAATTTATCCACCAAAACAACCATCATCTATAATAGAAAAATCGTTTACTTCAAAATTAATGCCTAATAGAATATTTTGAGAAACTTGAAAATGCCACTTTTTAGTACTGATAAAGCTCCTTGCTCTCTACAAAGTCATATCTTAAGTACGGCATCCTTTTAGCACTGATTTTTATATTAAAACTTTCTTCTAACGAATAAATTCTTAACGGAAATCTACCTGTTGATGATTTGGCCAAATTTCATACATAGATTTAAGTACTTGAATTTGTTGTTCTTCAGTTTCAATTAGAACTTTGAATAATTGATGATATTTAGCTAGTGAAGCAAATGAATGTGTAAACGATTTTGATCCCATCCAAAGTAGTGATGATACAAATAAATCAATTTGCACCATATTATAGGTTAACTCAGTCGATGATGGATTCGCAGTTGATGATGATGATGATGCACTACCTAATGCTTGATCATCTTTTGTTAGATTTGGAACCGTATTTAATATACGTAAAATGTCGTCGGCTGCTGCACGTTCTTTGAATTTTTTCGTTAACAATTGTGCATATTCAGAACCGAATAAAGGTGGATCAACTTCTTCGAATTTAAATATGGGCGATGGTTTGTTCGGTACAAGTTTATAAAATTGTTCCGGAACAAAATCAATAACACGTTGATGAAACGATAATCTCATACAACGTTGTAATGTTTCACGAATGAATTTTATCTTTGGTGATTCTGGATTTTCATCTAAACAATTGATCCAATCTTGCCATGCCCATGTAAATTGAAAATTTGATAAATGATAAGAAAACCATTTAACAAAACGTTCGATACAAGATGTTTTCATTGTATTTAAACGTTCGAATAACATATCAACAGCCTGAACTAATACAGGAGGTAATGTTGAGGGTTGTAATTTACATAATTCAAGTAAAAGTGAACCATAAAATAATTCAAGATGTTGTGGACGTGGCAATTTAAATAAATGACCAAATATTACCTAAATAAAGTTCATTTATATCAAAGATGTTTTAATTGTATCATTCTAAATCTGTTTTTTTTTGAATTATTTATAACAGAAAATTAGTTTACTCTAATATTAAAGTCATCTCGAAAGATTACATAGTTAAATTCAGTATAAAAAAAAGAAAATTAAAGATCAATTCTCCATTCTGTTAGTTCTCAATCTATTTTCCTAATATTCTATTGATCTCTAGAAAATTTCGATAGCGACCGATAGAATGCACTCCGATGGCCTATTTATCAAATTAATGTGCACCGATAGATCTATATTGAATAAGCTCTAATTTTTCGAATAGTTCTTACCTCAACAATCATATAATTCAATGGAATTTTATTTTTCGGTCGAATTTGTGTCAATTGTATTGCACAATCTTTTCTTTCCGTATGAAATGTATGTATGATATTTGATATTTCATCTTCAATTAAATATCTTTCAATAGCATGTGCACCTGGCAAAACAAATTGTTCTGGTACATCGGTATAATCAAACATACGAAAGACAATTTTTGGTAATGGATAATTAAGTGAATCAATATGTGCTGGTAATATTATTGTTGGTAAATCGTGAACGATTGATGCTGATATATCACTAAATAAAGTGTCAGCATAGGTATAATAGGGTCGAAATATTTGCGATTCGGCCCATTCATCTTGATTTAAACGTTTTATTTGTGCCCATAAACAATCAAGATATTCTTCTTGTGGATGTGGTTCCGTTGATGTCCAAACTTGTAGAATAGGTACATGAATTTTCGAACGTTTATATACATATTTATCAATTGTATATAATAGACGATTTAATTCGGTGTTATGTTTTTCGGAAAGAATTTTACCCGAATATGGCAATGAGATTAGAACACATGCTACAAAAAAATCCGTTCGTACTTGTGGAACATTGGTTTCAGTTGTTGTTTGTAATAATGTTTCATATAATTTTATTATAGATGATGTTGATACAAGTTTAACATTAGTTAAATCCGATAAAAACCTTATATAACGTTGAATTGTTTCAAATTTATATTCTGCCAAGGCTTCTTTAAACGCACTTATACATGTATCAATAAAATCTGAGCCAAATGTTATTACTGATGCATGCAATAAACCAACTAATGTTGAATATATTGTTACACGTTCAGGTGTTAATTGTACACATTGATTAAGAAGATGTAAAATGACTTTTTTATGTTTAGTTAAATCGTTACACAATGTTGTACATAAATCACGTAAAGTTTGTTCGAGTGCTGTATCAACTTTTTGTCCTAATGAAAATAGGGCAATTTGTAACTTATCTTCAGTTAATTCATCACTATCAGGACCGCCGAATTTTCGACGTTTATTAGGATCATACGCTTGCTGTTGTTGTAATTGCTGTTGTTGTTGCTGATGATGTTGTTGGTGCTGTTGTGGTTGTTGAGCTGGTTGATTTTGTTGTTGAATATGACGACGATCACTACGATGATGATGATGGTGGTGATGATGATGTTTAGATGTCGAACGCTGACGTTGTTGAGCTTTATTATTCATATCATCATCTTCATCGTCGGAATAACCCCCACCATTACGATTTCGACCTCCTTTAGTAGCCATAACGAGTATTTACTTTTATATAGTTAAAAATCTAAAATTAGTTCATTGATAAAATAAAATCAGTTATATCGATAGTACGTTGATTTCAAAAAAAAAAAACTATCAGTATGAAAATATTCAATGCGGTAAAAGTTTCTTTCACTGTCGAAATTTCAATCGTTTACTATTTGAACTTGCAGTATCAATTATTCAAGACATTTCAATTGAAATTGTGTTAAGAACTAATCTGAATTATGAAATATTTCTTTCACTTAATCAAATTTCTCATTTCAACGTTTGAGCTCAAACACAAAAAAAATGAATACTCGACATCGACATCTTCCATTTCTACTAGACACATCTCTACATAAATGCATAGATGCTTTAACTTCTATGCGTGCTCTCATACGTGATTGGTTCATTGACGGATAACCACGATATTATTTATTTGTATTGTCTAAATGAATAGGACGATGATGGACTTTTTATTGTAATTAATCAATATTTTGTTTTCTCTTTCATTAAAATAATTTATTAAACATGAAAGTAATTAAACGTAATTCTGAAGATAAAAGTAGTTCCAATATGTCCCAAACAAGTTCATCATCGATTTCTAATGATACAGAAAAGAGTCCATCATTTGACGATACGAATAATTACAATCAAGATAAATCTATTAGAAAAATTGTTTCACCATCATATGAAATACAAACCAATGAAAACGAACATAATCATACAACTGAAGTTCCCATTAAACAACCACAGGCAATTCAACAAACACGTACATTAGCACAGATTCGAGAGCAACTTGCATTAAAACGAAAAGGTTTGAGACAAAACAAAGCTGATATTTTATTTTGATTGATTGTATTGTTGTATTTTAGCTTCAGCGTCGGCAGCTTCAAACTCAATAGCAATAACAACAAGTATGTTGAAAAAAATAGAAAGATAGAATTATATAAAAAATAAATAAAATTTATTCTAGATAATCTGACATCAAGTCCAATAGTTAATACGATTAAAAATGAACCAACTATACAAAATGAACCTAGCTATCAAACTATGTAGGTTTTCTATTGATTTAGCGTTTCATGAAGTCAATTTTGAGAAACATATAACGTTCGAAAGAATAGTTTTTCTTAGTGGTATATAGTAGACTGCTATACGAATTCCTCCACATGTACTGTTACATTTTTCCGAAGAAATTTTAAAACGATAGGATTAAAAAACATTTAGATGTGAGAAATATATTATTCTTAAGATATTAAATCTAGAATTAGTAGCTATATCATGCAAACCAAAGATGATGAAAACTCTACTAGTTCTTGTTACTGATTTGTGAATAAGATAATACTAATTTCGATCCTTATGTCACTTTTTTTTCAAACTAGAAAGATTTTTCTCAACATAATTGAAATGAGATAATAAATATCTCAAGTCGACAATTTAAAAAAAATGATAATAATTAGTAAAAGCGCAAATTTCAATTCCATCGTCTATTGTGCAAAGCTATTTAGTTGTTCTATTGTCCTTTGTGTTTGTTTAAGACAACAAAAGACTTACTATGACTTGAAAAAAATTAATGTGCAATAAACATGATACTTAGCAAATAATAGCAGATCTAAAAATAAAAAAGTTAAACTATTTAATTTTACACATCGATCTTACTATCGAAAAGTCAGACTTTCGTTTCTCTAATAACAATAGTAAAACTGAAAATTTCTCTTTCTATTCTATAGTTGAATGTTTTAATTCATTGTCTGTCATTTGATTTAAGATTGACAACTTGCTCTGTTTGTCTCCGCTAGATAATATTACACTAAATCGATGACTATCACACTCACTTGATCAGATAAAAAGGTGACTTTGTTCTTACTTGAATCGTATTATCGAGTATTAGAGTGACTAAACTATGCAAACGTAGTAAACAGTACTTTATCCTCTTATTTAACTTATTGTTTGGACATGTCTCCTTGTTCATATGAATAAAGACTGACTCGGTTACGTTCGATTAATTTTATTAATAGACGATCACCTTCTATGAATAATTCAGCACTGTCAACTAAAATTCAACAAACAGAATATTTAACAACAAACACAATCTTACCTTCATCTTTATTTACAAATCAACAAACGACGTCGAATGATTCTCTTTTGGTATGTCTCTTACATCTTATCGGAATTTTTCTTTCTTTCTTATTCTCATCTACGTTTCTAATGGTAAGGTCTTTTAATCGTCAAGTTTACATATAGACCCGTTTTTTTTTGTTGCTGTCTCATATGCACGACGCAACATAATACTTTCTCTCTTGTTCTTCTGTCGACAAACTATCAAGCAAAATTTGTTTCATTTTGATGATTACTCATGCTCCCTCCCTCCCTCTCCCTCTCTGTTCGCAGTTGTCGTTTTTTTTACTTGCCGTCAACACCGCTGAATTCTGATCGGTTATGTTCCTTTGTTCTTTCTTTCTCTTATTTTTACTTGTTCTCATCGTTCCGCTGCCATCATCGATAGCAATAGTAGTAGTAACAACATCAGCTCTATTATTAATGCAAGCGAAAGCAACAAATCAGAACACTTTCATGATGAAGATGATAATCAATGAATATGTTTGCGAGTCGAGACCGAGTAAAGCAAAGAAATCACTCAAATGTATGCTTTATTTGAAAAGAAGAGAAAGAAAGAATAACTGCTGGATGAGACATCGACCATCAATGTTAGTTCTAGCTGATGATATAGATAGAGAAAATATATAAATACCAACATTGTTGTTTTCGTCTCTTTCAAGACACATCCTAGATGACATAATGTTCTTATGCGTACTATCTGAACTTGTTCAAATACAATTTTCATCATCGCCACCACGAGCTCATTCTTTTTTTTTCTCCATATCGATGTCATACACTCTTCTTCTCTTCTCAAAGACTTGCTGCTAATCAAAGAAGAAAAAGAAAAAGAAGTGAACACTGAACTTAATCATGAGTCGTGTATGCCTCGCATGCTTGCGTCCTCGCTGCATATTTTATCGACACCGACGATCTAGCAGCTAAGAGTACACACATATATATATATATATATTGTGGAGAAATGTTAAACTGTGTTTAATCGTTACAACAGCAAGCGACGACACCGACGTCGAACTGACTGACTATATGGTATGCGCTTCTGACATTGAGAACAACGCGGGAAAAGAAAAAGGAGGATGCGATGAGAAAAGAAAGAAGAAGAGAAAAAAAAGAGAATAGAACTGAATGTGATTCGAATGAACTCACAAAATATAACGAAGAAAAAAAAAAGAAAATTGATGATCGATCATATATGCGTATGTTTGCTGCACGATGTTCTTTCAAACGTATTGAAGAAGAAGAATAAGAAAAAAAGAAAAACGACAACATATTGATTTCAACACTATTTCATTACTTTTTCTCTCTCTCTCCCTCTCTCTCCCTCTCTCTCTCTATATATATATATATAGAATACAACAAATCACAACAATAATTCAGTGACTCAATTTTTATTTGACGATTTTCCTGAAACATTGGATCAATTAACTGCATCAATGCTCGATAATATCAATGAATCGACGACAAATCATTCAAATTCACAATCTAATCAACAACAAAATCAACAAACAATAATAAACGGTCAAATTACCGTCGATTTTGATAGTATTTTACAAGAATTAAAATCCGTTGGCCAAGCACATCAATCTGAACGAGAAACACGAATGATTGTAGAAAATATTACAGCCAATATTAAACAAGAATCACAAACTGATTCGCAAAGTCAATCAACAAATTCTAATGAAACGAGTAGGTTTTTCTCATTCATATTCATTGAACAGTAAACTGACATGTTGCTTTTCAGTATGAAAAATACATTAGATGAGAAGAAAAGGAAAAAACAGCACAAGCTAAATTCCATAGTAAACGACAAATTTTTTTTACGAGTAGAGTAAAATCCTTAAGCATCAACGGTTACGGAATTCGACTTTTATTAAATGGTTAATTAGTCGTTAAATTAATGTTTTTAAAGAATTAGCTAACAAAGTAGACGTTAATATATGACGAGAGATCAGAAGTGAAAAATCTGCCATTGACTATCGAAGAGATCATTCAGACGAGAGGTAAAGGTAGAAATTAAGTTGTCTAACACACCTAGGGATGCATAAATTTATTGGAATTGAAATCGGTATAGAATTCGCTCTGAATGAGTGTAGAATTAACTGAATTGATGGTACAATTGATTATTCTTGAGTAGCAAGTGCTTGAATTTGTCAAAAAAATAAAATAAAGAAAGCGGGACCCATAAGGCCTTGAATCTGAAAATTGGGATTTCTATCATGAAAGCTACAACTCGAGCCACAATTAATAACATATTTAGAATCAGCGCAGAAAACTGACTCAAGCAATGTATATTTTCAATACTTTCGGTAAGTTCTTTTATCTACCGAAAATTCACCTGGGATATTCCTCAGGGATCAGTCTAATAATAAAAAATGGCTTTTTTTTAGTGCTCAGGCATGCTATTTTTTTTTATATATTACTAAGCATTTTATATGCCTCACAGTTAATTACTGCTGCCCAAGTTGCTTTCTGATTAGTTTCATTTTTTGACTGAACCCTGAGGAGTAAAGTACCCCAGGTGAATTTTCGGTAGATAAAAGAAGTTACCGGAAGTATTTAAAATATACCTTGTTCGAGTCAGTTTTCTGCGCTGATTCTAAATATGTTATTAATTTTGGCTCGAGTTGTAGCTTTCATGATAGAAATTCAAATTTTCAGGTTTAAGGCCTTATGGGTTCCGCTTTCTTTATTTTATTTTTGACAAATTCAAGCACTTGCTACTCAAGAATAATCAATTGTACCATCAATTCAGTTAATTCTACACCCATTTAGAGTCAATTCTATACCGATTTCAGACCAATTCCAAGCCAAGAATTGGAATTGGTGCACGCCTAAACACACCTCGTGGACGGTCAGTATAAACACACAAATTTCTAGACAAAGTTATAACTAGAAATTAAAAAAAAAACTAAAATTATTCAAATTGCTCTACTGGATACAATAGCTCTATACTCGTGTACCACAATCCTCGATTAATTCAATGTCTAAATCCCTTTCGACGATGTCCGATAATGATCACTAATTTTTCTCGATCTGTAGAAATCGTTTTTCTTTGTAGCTTTACATAAATATCAGACGACATCCGACGATTTCCTTGCATTTTTATCGTCAGATCCCACAGCATCATTACCAAGTATAAATACTATGATGCTTTCGACAATGCCTAGCCCAACAATAACAACATCGCCTGTTCAAACACCAAAAAGGAAAGGCGCAAAATCGAATAGTACATCACCGAAAATAAAAAAAGAAACCGGTTCTGTCATTAAAAGTAAAACAATCAGAAAAATGAAAAAAGATGTGCTTGACGGTGAATCATTACAACAGATATTAATAAAAAGTAATGGTGAATTTGTTGAACCGATGCATATTGTTCTTGCATCACCTATTAAACATCAACCATCAACAACCTCTTATTCACCTATTGCACCAGCCACTCAGAAAAAGACTAGTAGTGAAACAGCATCCAGTTGGATAACAACAAATATTTCACAAACAACAAAAAATGCTCAAGCACTTGCTTTGAAAGCTGTTGCAAGAAATCAAGTTGCAAAAATTAATCTTCAACAACAACAGCAGCAGCAGCAGCAGCAGCAGCAACAACAACAACAACAACATCATCAACAACATCATCAAGCAATGGATACCGGTAAGATATATATTCTTGAGTTTCTGTATTGAGAAAGAGGGAAGTCAATGATAGACCATAGACTTTTAAAACAAAACAGAATTTGTAACTAAGAATAAGATGGATGTGAAGTGAATACATATAAAAAATCCGAGAATAAACACAAGCGATCTCTCTTCAGTTGATCGGTGAGAGATTTCTTTTCTAAATTTAATTTTTTTCTTTACAGGTAACTATGATGCATCTTTATCACGTCCAACATTGCTTGTTGCTCGTACCGATGCTTCGTCAACATCTCATACACAACAGCAAACGCTACAAGCACGTTTAAATGCTTTTGTTGTCAATGTACCTCAACAACAATCCGCCAAATTAATTCCTACAAGTACAACAGCAACATTAACACCACAGCAACAAGTATTCTTACAGCAAATCATTCGACGTGATTCGACATCTATGACAACAGCGGCGGCAGTTTCAGAAACAACCGCAACATCAGTTGGAAATCTTGTTCAACAACATCAACAAGCCGTATCTACTTCGGTTCGTGTTCCAACAACAAGTTCAACAACGACATTTATTCAGCAACAGCAGCAAACATCAGCACGTTCAACTCATCAATCATCTAATGGAAATGATGCTGCACGAAAGCAACAATTATTTGAATCTCTTTCATTGTCACTAACAAATAACCGAACAATGAATTATAAATGTACATGTGAATGTAAACCATTGATCGCATGTAAGAAATGCGGTGCATATTGTCATGATGATTGTATTGGACAAACAAAATTATGTGGCAATTGTCTTGTCGTGACACCGTGTTAGAGACGATTTTCTATGTCTCGAATTGAGTCTAGTCAGTAAAAGTTGTATCTATCAATATCGGTTGTTATTTTATTTCTAGAATTACTTGTTCAATGTATATACACAATGAATTATGTATCTCTTCTTTTTTCGCTTCTGTTTTTTGTAGTGTTCTGTCTTTTTCTTTTTTGATTATTGTAATAAGCACGAAGGTTTCATTGTGCTTTAAATATAATATTTATATTGACACAATTCTTAATGCTTGTGAGAAAATTGGTTATCGAACAGTCTCAAAGTAAATTTTGTTTTACAAGATTTTATATCGTGAATCAAAATCAAGCATTCTTCGTTATGTTCTCTAATTATATATCAAATAATACTATAAGCGCAATGAAAATTGTAAAATCTGCGCGCTGCTATTGTGGCTCCAATATTTTATTCTATTTCGAGAGAAAAATCTTGAATGCCAAATTTAACTACGATAAAGGCTACTGTCTTAACCGTAAATACAACTAAAACGGATCAGTGCAATGCCAGAGCTTTCTTTTGTTGTAAAACCGTCACGGCTCGATTCGATGCAAATGCTAGCTCTTCGATAAAGTGTAAGCTTTTATGTTATGGTACTTTGACGAACGAAAAATTTTTAGCTCATGACCACTAAATCGAATTTTAGATTTTACAACGGATTGTGACAGGACGTTTACCCGAGAAACAATGTATCATAACTGGAACCATATCAACAGCGGCAATCATGAAAACAATTGTTTGTTAGTAGCTTGTTTTCACTGGTAAACTAGATTCTACGAAATCTTTATTTTCTCTGAAAGCACTACTAAGTAAAACGCTTCTCACAATCAAAAACATTCGAGAAGTTCAACACGATTAATCATATTCTTTTCATCATTCGTTGAAACGACAATAGAGCACGAAGTTTTAGATGAAAGTAGTTCAGCGATTTGTTTTCCTTTCGATAGATTATTTACATTGACCGTCTCCTCTGTGCAATAATGTACAATTCATATAAAGCAAGTATCGTGTTAATTCTCCAGTAAAATTAGACTACGTATCAACATAAATAATATTTTCATCAAAGAAATATTTTTTTCTTTAGTATAAATTATAGCTACTTTGACAATAATTTGTTTGTTTTTTAAAGCATGCAATAACAAAAAAAGAAACGAAATCTTATTCTCTTATATATATATATATGATGTTTCATCACTCTCCTTAACTATAAAATAAGTACATACAATTATTTAACTGAACGCTATAGATTAATAAAAGCAATTCATTTATAAAGTGCATAATGTAAAAACAGAAACAAAACAGGAACAAAAACAGAGTTTTAATTTAGTCTGATATTCTGCACATAATTCATTGTTCAATATCAATATATTGATCTTCATTATCATCATCATCGTCATCGTCATCGTCATCGTCATCCGTATAGTGAATTGATTGCGATGTATTTTCATCATCGGATGCACACGAAGATGAATTCGTTAAATTATTTACTTGTTTTTCATTTTCGATCCGTTGTAATTCTGCATATGATGGTATTGAATTTTTCTTTGGACGGCCTTTTGGTTTTGTTGGTGCTTCTTTACATCCTTGCTGTAATACCTAGCAAAAGATACATATTTGATTGTAAGTAAAAGATCAGAATTCAATATTAGTCATACTTGTTTTTTCCATTTCATTCGACGATTTTGATACCTTGTAGAAGAAAAGATTTAATCATTATCAACAAAATCAAACCTAAGAATAATAGCTACTTTAAACATACCAAGTTTTAACTTGCAATTGAGATAAATGTAACATATCAGCAAGTTCAATGCGATCGGGTGTTGATAAATATTTTTGTGTTTCAAAACGTTTTTCAAGACCAATTAATTGAGCGTCTTTAGATATGAAAAAAAAAAGGAAAATTCAATGTGATTGTTCTTTTTTCTTCTTCTTCTTCTTCTATATTTAATTACCAGAAAAAACTGTTCGTGTTCGTCGACAACGTCTATGGTGAATGAATGTTTCTAAATTTGGATACGATGAATTTAATTGTAATGTTGATAAATGACAATTGTGTAAATTTGAAGAGCATGGTCCTGATCGATGTTCTAAGAAGAGGAAGAGATTTTGTTTTTTCTTAAAATTTTCATAAAAACAAACTACTACCGGAACACGAATGTTTATTTGTTGGTGAAAATGAAAGATAAGATGCTGGCAACAATGATGAAAGCTGATAGGATCGTGGCATAAATGTTGGATATATTGTTGATTTTGATTTTTCATATTTAAGAATATCATCAATTGAAAATGGTAATGGTTTATCGGTAAAAGTCATTTTCTATATTATAGAAAACAAACTGAATCTCGAAATATTTCTGATTATATACGTCTAACAACCAATGAGAGTATAACAATGATCGTTTGCATATCCTGCTGAGTAAAACACAGTAAGAGAAAAAGAAAGAGAGATATCTCATTATTTTTCTCGAGATCATCATTGCTGCTGCCGTATATTATGAATGATAACGATTGGATGAATGATAGGAGAAGAAGAGAGATATTATTTTTAGAGCGTATGCAAACTTGCGCATGAATATAAACATCAACCAGTAGTATACTCTTGATTGTTATCAATCTGTACGTATAATGATAGATTAAGACAATACCTGGTTATATAGCCGAGATGACAGTTCTTTTATTTAAAGGTTACCTAAATACCAACAAGTTCCAAATTGTTCTTTCGATAGAGCTGTCTGATCGAAAGACGACACACGGAGATAAGAGAGCGTAATTGCATGTGTGAATATCATACATATTGATAGCAAACATATTGTAGCCATAGACCGTACATATATATGTATTTAAAAGAACAGAAAACCTTTAAGCGAAACACAAATACATTATTTGTTTGTAAATAAGAAAATATTTGAAATCACAAGTGTTTAGTATTAAAATAAATGGAAATGAACTTTTTAATTTATACATTATTTTCTTCAAATTTAATTGGTCAAATATAAAAGTTTTGTAGAATAAAATTAATTCTATCGAAAAATCTCTTTTGATTTACCTAAACAAACTTAAAACATGTCTCAATAGAAGATGATTTACATAATTTCTATTGAATAGCTATCACACACTAATTACTTCTATGTTTCTTAAAAAATAAATAAATCCGTTTTATTTATCTATTTAACAACATATGAAAAATGATGAAATTCTTTCTTGCTGTGCCAACTGTAATCAACTACCATGATTATCAATATGCAAGTGATTAAAAATTGAAGTATGATGTTATATGTTATTGTTTGATTATGATCCAATCGTCAATATTTTTATAAGCTACACATCGTACGTCACCTTCGACAATCTATTATCATTCATCGTTTCTAACTCAGCTTGCTGTGTGATTTGATTATTTTTTGATTATGTTGTCTCTTCTTCATAATATCATCCAATAGTAATCATAGAATCAATCATAACATTTGATGCATATCCCATCCAATAAAAATAGCAAGAATATCAACATTAATTAATTGAGACAAAAACGAAAGAAAAGAAAAATGGAGAAGAAAAGCTTTTCTATTTTCTCAATGAAATAGACAGCTGTCCAATGTTGTTCAATTAACGAGCGGAAGTAGCTGCTGGTCACAAAGGAATAATTGAGGGCGGACCACCACCATGGTATAATAACATAAGAAAAAAGTCACTAGGGACTCGTTTCACTTAATTTCTTTCTTGCATCCGTGAGTGAGTTATTGATATGTGAATCTAAATTGTAAATAAACATTCGACAACTCGAACTACGAAAGGTTTCATAATAAAAAAGAAAAGAATGAATTGATTAAAAAAATTGAAAGAAAAGGACAAGAGAGAAACATAACGCGGATTATATATGACATATTGCTAGTGATTTTTTTATTATTTTATTCTCTTGTCAACAAGCAGAAAAGCTATACTTAGGTAGTGCAAAAAAGAATCATACAGTTCTTATTTTCTGACTTCAAATGACGAGTTTTCATTAACGACACAGTAAATATAATCATGATAAAAAAACCGATACTAACACGTCCTGTTCGTCAAATTAATTTGTCGTTACCAATTCTTCAAACTGATTCCTATGAAATCTACTATTCAGTACCACCATTACATCATCGACAGTCATCAACAAAACGTTCAATCGTACAACCAAAAACCATCACTGATAATAATAATAATAATAATAATAACAACAACACTGATAGTAAGAAACTTAATAATCCAATAACAAGATTAAGATCTCCTGGTCGTCTGAAGCATCTAACTGGTCCATTAACGGTTAATCTATTTGTTGAAATGCCTACAATACCGATAGATTCTTCATCTTCAATGGTTGATCCTATGTCGAACGTATTGAATAAGTCGCATCATTCTGAACTATCATTACGTGCTGCAACAACATCAACAATAAAACAAAGTAAAGGTCAAAGTACAAGAAATGAGGAAGCCCGATCACAATCATCATATGACAACAGACTTCAATACGAATCTCTCGTATCCTTTGAAGATGCTCGTGCAATTAAAACGAAAAATATGATGTTACAAAGTGCTTACTATCCAACATTAACAACCGGTAAACTTTTACATACACGAGGAAGATCAAAACGTACAGTAAATTCAAATGCCATGCATCTGAGAGTACCTAAATCATTTTCATTGGAAAATCTCTTACAAGAATCAATTACATTATCTCGTCAACATCTCAATGAAAAGATTGAACAATTGACAAGATTTCATTTTCCAACAATACAACAACTTCGTCGGGGTCATCCTTCTTCTGGTTTTAATAGCTATCGAACATATTTACATCGAGAAGAGAAACGAGATTTTATTCCGGTGTTCTGTCGTTCACGTTTATCTCCGTAAAAAACAAAAAAAAGCAAAACTGTTTTTCTTTAATTACATATATTATGCACATATGACATTTGTACATAGAACTTAAAATGCGAATAATCATTCAACAATGACAACTTCTGTTTTTAGCTTATCGTAAAATTTTTTTTTCATAATTATGTTTTCTTATTTTTCTATTGTAAAGAAAAGAAAAGAAAATATAACATAACAATAATATTGTAGTACGAGAAAACTTTACAGAACTGATATAAAAGCTAAGTGATGTTTACTTTAGTTGATTTATCTTCGTCGAAATAATTTGAATGAAATGTTTTTCGATTAGAACACAATGAATAATTCACTGTTCTTAAAATTTTACATACATTAGAGTGAAACTATCAGTGACTTTTACTCATTAAACAAATCAGTCTAATGTAAACTTTCTGGTAAAAAAAGAACTAGTGAATAAAGGTAAGATGCTTATAGTCGCTTGTAATGATTCCTTGTCGATTAAATGTTATTTACTGTTAGTCTATTGTATTCTGTACAGAAGCAACGATAAATTTAATGTAACGTGCTTGAGAGAAATGATTCTATTCTATTTGAAAAACTAAAGCTATTGAATCGATGATGGAGAAGAATTTCATTTCTTGAAAAACAAATTTAAGAAAATCATCATAATGTGAGATAATGTATTTTTGTGCATAGAGGCACATAAGTAATAAAAATTCGAAATAAAAATATACACAAAATACAAGTGAGTAATAAACAATTTCATCTATGATAAAATACAACACATAACGAATATTTGAAAGACAAGAATTCGCTTTAGAACAAAATAGAAACATGAAATAAAAACGCATTTTTCAAGAAATTAAAAATGGATGAACCAGTAGATCTTTCGCTGATGGTCTTACTACTGGATCACGTGTTAAACATAGGCGAAAAAATTCTTGAGCTGATACTGGACAAGTATCAGGTAGATCGGCCGGTGGTTTTGTACCATTAGCTAAAAATAAATGAGAAAAAACAATTTTCCAACACTTATTTCGAGTAACTCATACCAATAATTAATAATACAGCTAGATGATTATGTTCTGAAGACCATGGTGGTTTTCCTGTTGCCATTTCACATAAAGTACAGCCTATTGACCAAATATCTGCTTTTTTTCCATGTCCAGTCTCTGCTATTACTTCTGGTGCCATCCAATTGGCTGTACCTATAAGTAAATATTTCCATAAATTTGTCTACGAAAAAGCTGTTTCATGGAACCTTTCATTGATTTAAGTATTTGTCGCATTGAATGTGTATTTTGATTTTTCTTTAATCGTTTTGCACAACCAAAATCAATTAGTTTTATATTACCGTCAAAATCAAGCATAACATTTTTTCCTTTTATATCTCTATGTAAAAAGATAAATAGTTGATAGAAAAAGATATGATTTTTATACCGATGAACGACACCGTTCTGATGAAGATAGAAAACACCTTCAACAATTTGTCGTGTATATTTTTTTAGTACATCATTATGAAATGGACCAAACGATATTAGCATATTTTCAATGGTACCATTTGGAAGATATTCCTAAAGCGAGAGAAAAAAACTTCATTTATATCATCTGATAAGCAGTATGGTCGGCGGATTTTTTTTACCATGAAAATTTTTATTAAACGTGTATTTTCTAATGAGATTCCAAGAAATCTAAAATGAACATAATTCTTATTTCATTTGTTTTTATAGGTTTCTACTGCCTACTTGACAACATATGGATGAGTCAATGCTCGAAGTATATGAATTTCTTCCCGTACTGATTCATAATCGTTACGTACACGTTCACTATCACCTTCATCAAGTTCAATTTCTTTAACAGCAATCATTCTTCCAGTTATTGTTAAATATGACCAAACAATACCAAATGCCTATTAAAAAAAAACATTGCTTTTTCCTACTAGTGATTATCAAATGAATTAAGTTAACTAATTATTTTCCTATATAAAACTGAAGGTATAGAACATTATATTAGATACGTACTCCTCGTCCGACTTGACGACCTTTTCGTGCTGTTCGATAAACTTCATCACAATCACTTTCAGTGCATAATGGTGTTGCATTATAATCTTCATGACTACTTGTTGAATCAAGAGTTTCACTACCTGAAAAATCAGCAATTTGATAACGTAAAGATCTAATAGAATACTTTGTATTTCTACCTCTACTATTTAAACTATCATTAACAACACGTAAAGCGGGTCGAATCGAAAGATCAGTATCTGAATTATTATATGTTTGTGTAATACTAAGAGAAGTTTCAAATGGCAATGTTTTATTCTTAGATGTTGTGCTTGTTGTTAATGTTATTGATGGTTTGACTGATGAAGCGTCTTGTTCATTGACTAGCGATGGCAATGAGCGAAGTGATGTATCTTTACGAATTGAATCTTGTAATGTTTCATAAACAGTACGAATATCAGAATTAATCAGTTGAGGTTCATTTGATTTTGGTGGTTGAATAGAATTCTGAGAAAGAGAATCAACAGGGTGTTCAATAATTTGAGTTAAAACAGGACTGATTTCAACTGCTTGTAACGATTCTATACTATTCCGTCTCTGTATAATAAAAATACATGGATTTATGAGTGTGTTGTAGAATAAAACTGTTAGAGATTAAATTAAAGTAAACATACCGCATTGTCGCCAAAACTTGTCATGAGTGTGGTTTGTGATACATCTAGATGATCTGTAGGTGAAGCACACGATGGTAAATCTTCTTCGTCAATAGTAGGTATTTCAAATGATTGTGAAAGTGTAGGACCTTCATCATTCATAGCCTGTGCTTTAACTGTCATGACCCAATCAGTTCCAGAGACAATCATTGTATTTTCATTCGGTTTTTCTTGTTGATCTAGTTCTGAATTTGTATTTTGACATTTTACTTCAATTTTTTCTATAATTTTCGGTGATATTTTTGGTTTATTAACAGTGATTTGTTTTTTAGGTTTAACAGTTTTGATACAATTTCTTCGTGCTTTTTTCATTTTAACCATAGATGGTTTGGCTGAAGGCATTAGTTCAGATTTTACACTAGGATTTTTCGTTTCAACTACAGAATCTGCAAATAATTCTGTAATCACAGGTTGACCTTTTAAACTTCCTCTTCGTTGACAATTGATCATTGCTGATGTAGTAGTTCTGGCTGTTCCTTGTGAATAATCAGGATCAACAGGTTTTTCGCCTTGTAACGATAATGGTTGTGGTACTGGATGTGAAGATTGACGGCCATAGTGTGAACTACAACGAGGCGATAAATGACGTTTAGGTTCAGTAGGAATGTCTAATTTAATTTGTTGTTCGGTTTGCGGAGATGTAGATTCGTCGTTTGCAATTGAAACAGATGATTCTTCTGTTTTGACAGTATTTGTTACTTGAGTTGTTTCATTAGGGGTAGCAACATGAAAAGAAGGCGGAATGACGTCACTAATAGAAAAAAAACATGTGAAATACAAAATAAAATCAGAAACAATTTTACTTGTTGGATTGGATTACTTCTTCATCAGATATTGGTGGATTAAGTTTAACCTTGGCTGTATTAGGTTTTGTTGAAAATTTTGTTCTATTACATGCTGGCAGAGGCTTCTTATTTGTTACATTCGTTGCAATATTAGATTTGAGCTGTGGCTGAAAAATATCTAACGGAAATTTTACAAAACGTTGATTATTTAGATTCGTTGGAATACTGCTGGCTGTTGTTGGCATTTTATTTCGAATAGGAGCTGCTGGAACATGTCGTTCAACACTGTTTACACGACGATTGTCAACAATTGCTTTTTGTGATTGTACTGGCGCAGTAGGTTTTGATAATCGTGTTGTAGCAATAGGTTTATCTAGCGGTGCTTTATGTATAACTGTTGGAGATTGCATAGTTTTATTGTTGGACAAAACAGTTGCTTCACGATGAAGACTTTTCGAAAGTAAACGTCGAGTAAACTCGTCTTTTTTTTCTTGTATAGCAGGTATTTGTTCAGCAGTTACTAATGGTGGTGATATACTTGGCAGTGGAGCTGTTGGCGGAATCGTTAATGACCTTGTTAAATTGGAAACTGGATCAGTTGATATCGGTGGTAGAGGTGTATATGATGGAAGAAAACTGCCTGTGAGACTTTCACATACTGTGTCAAATGTATTTTCACGTTGAAGTTTTGTCGAGTCAACAGGAACACCAGTGTTACGATGAAACAGAATTGACGAACGACGACTGCAAGCACTGCTGACAGACCGGCGACAGTAACGCGACGACTAAATAGAAGAGAAAGAAAAATAAAGAAAAGTAAGTAAGTAAGAAAAAAAGAAAGAAAGAAAGAAAAAAAAATTATTTTTTGTTTGTTCAAGAGAAATTGAAGCTGAATAGAAAGTTAAACCAGAATGCAATCTTAATTGAGTTATTATTTAATTCATAAATTATACAAACTGATATTCGATCACTGATCGGCGATGGAAATGCATGAATAGAATCATCGTGTTGATTATCAGAAGACAGAGGAATATCTAAAATAAAACATGATATAGATTAAAATAAGTTTTATAGGTAATTTAATAGTTACGAAATATCGTATTTTGTTTTTGACCTTGATCTAGTGTATTTTCATAACTGTAACAAAAATATATTCAATAAAATTTCATATGAAAATTTTTTCGTTTCTAACCCTGATTGTAAACATTTTGGTACGGCCCAAGCTAAAAGTAGAAAATATAAATTTGATAAAATCAAATAAGAAATATTCGATAATGTTACTTCTAGGTGGATAAGTGTCGAGTAGTAGAAGTACATCTGCTTGTGATCTAAGAATAAAGATTTGTTATAGTAAAATTTAGTTATTGAGCTTACTTTTGAAAGATAACTCGTGAAGTTTCGAGTTCATCTACATAAGAGATTAAAAGTATGATTAATAAAATCAATATTTTCTTAATTTATTCGTTACCATCATCAAGAGGAAGTGTACGATCTTCGTCATTGTTTACATTCTCGATCAACGGCTTTGATTTTTTCAAAATCGAGGTTGGATGATCGTCATTTGTTGTTGTTGTTGTTGTTGTTGCTGTGACTGGTTGCTCATTAGTAACAGGAATCGGTGGCAAACGTTGTCCATTAATTTTACCTTTGAAAGTTGATGATAAACTTTTTGTGGTCATTGATATTGAATCTATATTGTATTTTATAGTTCAATAAAAGACAGAAGTTTAGTCACATTTGTTCCGAACACACTTTATCAAAAGTGAATAAAATAAACAGAAAACACAATAGAAAGAAAGTTGTCGGGGTACCGTGTATATGTGTGTGTGTATGTAACGACATTATTTCAAATTTTTTTTGCTCACTCTCCCCCTTTCTTTCACTCATTCTCGTCGTACATTTTTTGTGTTGCTGTCATGATTGCTTTACATAAAAGAATAATCACATTGGTTTGACTGTTTTGAACCAGTCTAAGATTCTTTTGGTTAAATGTGTTATGCATATGCTGTTAAACGAAATTTGATTGAGATTTCCTAAAAGGTCGCGAAACGGAGTAATTTTAAGATAAGACTACATTTGAATTCAAATACTTAACACGAAAAATCATTTGAATAACTTTCGATTTCTACGTCATCATGATTTGTATTTTGAAAAATTGAGTATAGTTAGTCCGAAATGATTCGTTTCAGAAATCTTATTGTTCGATCATAAGCAAATTGATAAAATGAACTGGGATCTAATTAATAAATTTGCTCAGAGAGATCTAACAAAGCTTATTTATTAAAGCTCTGACTTTTATGATTCATTTACAATGACTAATCTTTTATTCATAATTGAATTAGAAAATTTTATAATATATAAATATGAATTTGTTGTTTTATCCATTCAGTCGAGTCCGACTCTTGGCGATCTGATGAACCAGACGTCTCCACATGTTTCTGTTATGTACCATTGTGTTGAGTTGAGTTAATTTTAACTGTGTGTCTTCTTTTATTGTGCCAACCCAGGTCGAGCAATCCGACAGTAGGTACCTATCGGAACCCATCCGATCCGACTGAAATCCAATACGATTTTATCGGATCCTGTCAGATCTTACAGAATTATCGTTGGATTCCGGGTTCAGGAATCGATGTCGGATCCTCAGTGTCGGATTCCTATGAATTCCAACGAAAAACCGTTGGATGTCATCGGAAGTTCATAGGATTCCGACACTGAGGATCCGACATCGATTCCTGGACCCGGAATCCGATAGAATTGTATCGGATTGTAGGATATTTCCAGGTTCCTATCGGATCCGATATCGGATCAGTCGACCTGGGAATCCATCTTTTCTTTTGTCTTCCTCTGCGCCGTTTACCACCGACCATGTCAAGCATTATTTCTTTTTCTAACGAATCTTGTCGTCGCGTTATATGTCCAAAGTATGATAATTTTAACTTCACCATTGAAGTTTCCAGTGAGCATTCAGGTTTTATTTCTTGTAAAACTGATTTGTTGGTTCTTTTATCCGTCCATGAAACACGAAGTATTCTTCTCCAGCACCAAACTTCGAAGGCGTCGATTTTTCTTCGATCTGCTTGTTCTATTGTTCAGCTTTCCCATCCATACGTTGTTACCGGAAAAACCATCGTTTTGGTTATTCTAATTTTGGTGGCCAAACGGACGTCCTTGCTTCTGATGAGTTTGTCCAAGCTAACCATTGCCTTTCTACCCATAAGAAGTCTTCTTTTTATGTCGTTACTGCAGTTATCATCGATGTTTATACTAGAGCCCAAGAAAATGAGCTCTTCGACTATTTCCACTTGATCATTGTCGATGTGAAATTCTTGAATGGGTCCGTTTGTCATCACGAAGGTCTTTTTCATATTCAGTTTTAGCGCTGCAGCTGCACTTTCCTCTTTTACCATCCATAGGAAGTATTGGAGGCCATCAGCTGTTTCAGCCATTATTGTAGTGTCGTCTACGTAACATAAATTGTTGATATTTCGTCCACCAATCTTTATACCACCTGCTACTTCATCTATACCAGTTTTTCTCATTATATGCTCTGCATATAAATTGAATAAGTATGGAGATAGTATGCCGCCTTGTCGTACGCCTTTTCCGATGTTAAACCATCCTGTATTTTCATATTCCGTTTTCACCAATGCTTGTTGATTGGTGTATAAGTTCTTCATAAGAATAATCAAATGTTTCGGCACACCCATTTCCAGTAGTACAAACCAGAATTTCTCATGATCTACGCAGTCCAAAGCTTTATTATAGTCAATGAAACATAAGTAAAATTCTTCTTGGTATTCACGAGCTTTTTCCATCAACCACCGTAGATTTGCTATTTGGGCGCGTGTTCCCCTTCCTTTTCTAAATCCTGCTTGTGTAACTGGCATTTCTCGTTCGAGAAAAGGTTCCAATTGCCGTTGTATAATCTTCAGCATGATCTTGCTGGCATGTGAGATGAGAGCGATTGTTCGGTAATTTGAGGAATCTTTCCCTAGTCGAACTTCTTTTGGTCTGCACATTTCCTGTGCTTGAGCTTTTAGTCAAGCGTATGGGTTGTCCTTGAATAAAATTTTGTAGTGCATCAAAAATTTATTCGGTTATAGATATGACTCGACATTTACTGATTTACTTATATTGTACTTAACAAGTTCTCACGAATGAATCGACAGATAGTATCTGGTGAGAAAACCAGGGTATTGATACACGTTGAATCTAAGTTAAAAACTATAGAACTCGACTACAACTTACGAAAAAATAATACTCGATTTAAGTGAAAATCTTTGATCTAGAATTTTTTGCCACAGTTGACGAAAAGAATAGCATTCTCTTGAGGCTCCCAATGGCACTTCTGCTCTAGTCTCTAACATTGCGATTTTTACAAAGTAATAGAAAGCTTTATCAAGTTTTATCGACAGACTTCAAATTTCGTCGAAAATCATTGACTTGCCGAAGAGTAATATAATACTACCACGAATCAATACTTTTCGAAGCACTTACAGGTCTGCATATGAAGTAGGACGTAGCTAGCTATGGTATTGTAAAACTAGTAATATTATTGACTAAAACCGAGATATCATGTGAGGGAGCTGAGAAACATGCTAATTCTTTTCTCAAGATATAGGGGAAAGTTCTTCTCGCCGAAAGGTCCTCATTTAGGTTGAATATCATGTTTATTTATGTTTCAGTTGGGGTTCATGCTCTTTATTTTGGATTCAGTATATGCCCATATCCTGATTATGCCACAACTCAAATGATACCTAATTCGTGATGAATGATGAAAACGAAAAATTTTGAATGTCTAAAACTAGTTTTTCATCATTTTTAGACAATATTTTATGTATTTCTATGTTTAAGGACTTCCAGTTGTTAATAAACTTGCAGTTTAAGTACTTGTTTAAATTTTTAGAATCCCTAGAAATAAATCTGAATCACTCAGTTGGTTTCAAATTCTGAACATTGATAGGGTTTCACTGAATCGTTGGAGTTGATTAGTCCAATGATGTTTCTTGATACAACCCTCAAGTGTCAACACATGTTTATCTTAAAACAAGCGCATAATCATGCAAGCGTCCAAGCGTTTGTCTATGGAAAGAAAGTCATGCGCTATGGACCAAACTTGACGTCTGTGCATGTCCAGCGCAGAAGAAAAAAAGTTCGATCAGGGTTGGCATTTCCATTCTTTAGTATGGGAATGAATATCGATGTTCTCCAGTCTTAAGGCCATTTTTGTGTTTTCCATATTTGTTGGCATAATTTTGTTAATATTTTCACTGCATCTTCTTTAAGTGTCTTGAAACATTCAATTGGAATGCCATCATATCCAGGTGCTTTTCCATTTGCTAATGTTTCTATGGCGAATTTAACTTCGCTTTCCAAAATATCTGGTTCTAGTTCATAATCGTCAAGTTCCAAATTTCCTGTTCCATTGATTTCCTTCTTGTGTAGTTCCTCGATGTATTGTTTCCATTTGTTTTTAATTTCATCACCATTTGTTAAATGTTTACCATTTTTATCTGTTAAGGTGTCATTCCTGGGTGTAAATTGTCCACGGAAGTATTTTATTTTTTTGAATAAATCTCTTGTCATACCTTCCTTGTTGTATTCTTCTCCTTATTCACATTCTTGCATAATTTGTTTTTCTTTGTCTTTTCTTGCTGCACGTTGAAAGTCGGCGTTAAATTTTGTGAAGAATTGCCTGTTTCCATTTGCTTTACCTTCTCGTCTTTTCTTTGCGATTTCCAAAGTGCTTGACGATATCCAGTAGTTTTTCTTCTTCTTTGGGATTGGCGGTATATTTCTTTTCGTTTCGTCGTTGATTATGTCACGTATTTCTTGCCATAATTCTTCAGATTCGTTGTCGATCAGATTGAGCGCGTCGAACCTGTTTTTTACTTCTACCTTGTATTTGTACGGAATGTTTGTAGATCGGGTTTTGCTGTTTGTGTTGATTTGTGATGTTGTTTGAACTTGATTCAAAGACACGCTAACAAGAGTTCGTGATCAGTGCCGCAGTCAGCTCCTGGTCGTGTTTTGATTGATGTTATTGAGCTTTTCCATCGCCTATTGCAGAGAATATTTATCAATTTGATTTCGATGCTGTCCATTTGGTGTTGTCCATGTGTATAGTCGTCGTTTCGGTTGTTGAAAGCATGTATTGGTGATGATCATATGATTTTCTTGGCAGAAACCAATCAATCTCTCACCTTCTTCATTGCATTTTCCCAAATCAAATTTTCCAACTATACCAGGTACTGCCGTTTCGCCAACCTTTGCATTCCAATCACCAATTATCAGGATGACATCTTTCTTTGGAACGTCGTCGAGTATTCGTTGTAAATCCATGTAGAAATCCTCGATTGTTTATTCTTCTGCTTCTGTAGTTGGTGCGTAGATCTGTATTATTGCTAAGTTCGTTGGTTTTCCTTGAAGTCGAATAGAAATCATTCTACCATTTTTTGGATAATATCAGATTACTGAATTACCGAGCTTCTTGTTTAATACCATGGCCACTCCATTTTTTCTGGTGTTTTGGCTGCCAGAAGAATAAACTTCGTAATTGCCTGACGTGAAATGACCAGTTCCTGTCCATTTGAGTTCGCTTATTCCAAGAATGTCTATTTTGATTCGGTCCATTTCTGATTTGACTATTTCGAGCTTGCCTTGGTTCATACTTCCTGCATTCCATGTACCAATGTTTTGTGTTTTTAAAAAGCTTTGGTCTTTCCGCTTATATCTGTAGTTGTTACGACCGAAGTGTTCCCCTTCGATCGTAAGACGGAACAAACGAATAATACACGCTCCTTCCTAGTATAGTGGTAGTACAGCTGCCCGGAAAGCAGAAGACGTTGGTTTGACTCCATCGGAGGGAGACTATCGTTTTGTTCCGTTCTGTTGTCATACCATCCCGTTGTTGTCTCGCTGATAACTGAGTTTAATAATATGAGAGAAAAGAATACATAACAGTAGTGGTCAGCGACTGAACTTCCTTTCGGCTTTGATTCATTAGCGTCATTATTTACAGTACTAATTGTACTCGACCTGCGAGAGCCCTGACCGGATGTGGTACGTCTCTGACTCGTAATAAGAGCGTACGAGGTTCGATTCCTCCTCCCGCACAAAGCACACGGTCTTAAAAAAAACATATTGTACAAGCTTATTGGCTTTAATCTTGTCGTATAAGCAATCTGGTTAGATACATTGTATCTTATCTTGGTGGAATGTATCTGCACGTTGGAAGGTCGTGTTTCAATGTTTCGTTGAATGGCCACATAAAACATGCATTATATTCCATGCTTTGCTCCGGTATGCTTATGCTTGCTTTTTCTCTTTGTGCAACTTGTTAATTGTAAGCTACACTGTCCCTTTAGGGCCGACATGGTCGGAGGGTATAATTTCGTATAATAAAAAAAAATTGTACTCGATCTTGACTCTTCCCCAGTCATCTTTTCCATGCCTTCCGACCTGGGGGTTTCATCTTCCAGCATCATAACTTGAAACATCGTTGATTATCTGTTCATTGAATTTTCTTAGTAAGAATACTGAAGTGGTTTACCATTTCCTTCTTCAGCGCAGTCCGAGTACTTCGTTGCGATCCACTATCGCTGCTGCCCGATAGTTTCTGCGTACGCGCATTAGCCTTAAAGATATCTTTAAGTTTCTCTCTCATACCACGTAGAGGTTGCACGTTCCGACTTCATGAGAGTAAATATGACTATAAACAACCTAATTGAATACTATTTTTTTGTTTTTATCCTTATTCATGATAGTATTGAGAAGAGAATGGCAAGTCAGAAATTTTTTGACTCCAACCAAGTCAAGTCAAGTTGGAATCCACCCGATTTTCATGAAGTTTTCTTAAATCAAAAGCAAATTAGCGACAACATTGTTTCCTTGGTCCATATTATAGTTTTACTATCGTTTTCTAAGTTATGAATCAATTAAATTTTTATAAAAACAAAGGAAACAACGTATTTTCGTGAAAGAAATTATTGGGAAATGAAACACGCAATAGAAATTGAGAAAAAAAAATCTCTACATATTTTTACAGCATTATCTTATTTCACGCAATTTCAATCTGAGCATATGTGCTGATCTTCATTTCTATTTTCCATTACATTTCAAGTTAGAAAATCGAAATTGAAGTGAATAAAATACTTTCAAATATGTACATTTTTAGACTTGACTTGACTTTTTTTTTATACATCAAGTCACAAATCAAGTCAAGTTCAAAATGACTTGACTTGCCATCTCTGGTACGGAGTTAAAATAGTAATGATGCATCATGATATATTGTAACATCTACATTTTCTATTTATAAAACGAAGTTTCCCATTGAGACTAAAAAGACACATGTCAGGCAGCAGCTCTGCCAATTTAAACCAGACTCATATGCTTGCCAATAGAAAATAGTTCGAGGATCTCTCTCTCTCTTTCTCTCTGAACCTTTATTATACTGAATCGCATGTTAATTGAAAAATCTGATCTATCAGTGTTTCCATGATATATAAATTCATCAAGTTCGTTGTATCGATATGAACAGTTGTAATAACTCTTATTTCAAAAATAAAGTAATTATAATCAACATCAATATTTTTAGTGAGAAAAAAAAGATGAATAATAAAAAGGAAAGGTAATGCAGAAATAAAAACGCTTATATACAGTAGAGTCAAGCATCGACAAAAGATAAAAGTGGTGAAGCGTGCATAGACATTTAAATGTCTGTAGTTATATTAAAGAAGTCCACTGTCCATTAATCTATTCATATCTTGAACTATATCTTTAACAATTGCACGATTTAATGTAGAATTTGAATTAAAAACATAGTCAATAAATTGTAAATTTGATAAAGTATTAAAAATATAATCGATACGTATATGAGATTTTTGTGATAAATGTGTTGAAATAATTTTATGTACTAAATCTTGACATTCTTTACACATACGTGTCAAAAAGACACGATCGTAGGTAAAATCAACTTCATAAAATGTAACAACAGCTTTTGCTAATGAATGAAAACGATTATGAAACTCATCAATGCATTTCGATTCATATTCATTAAATAAATCATTTTTATATAATATACCCAATTTAACAATAGTTTTTATTATTGATTTAAGTAATTTGTCTGCTTCTTTTTTACTATCTGAATAGGCACGAGTTAATTTATGTAAATTATCCAGTACGCGACTGCTTGTTTCATCGATGAAAATTTTAGCCACTGATTTTGATGAAATTTTACTAAAATAAAAATAGAAAATTATATTGTGTTTGTTTTGATTGATATGAAAAATAAATTACCCGAGTAGTTTTTTTTGAGCACGAAGACCAAGACTTTGAGCTGACGTATTTACTGTTGTTTCTTCTTCATCAGCTAGAATATGTAAAATTAAATATTTTCCTTTGCTTTTTATAAGAAAACATCAAACTTCTCCAATGTGTTTATTTTTGAATTCAGTCGTAGATCTCTGAATTCTCGGCGGAAATAAGTGTATCATTAAAAATAAGCTAAACAAGCACGGAATCAGTCTTCCGGTGGGGATGTACTTGAGCTTTTTCTAAATTAACAGATTATTCTGAATCTATTAAATGATCACAGTCATTTTTTGTTTCGCACTTGAGTTTATATGATAAAAATACTAAATTCAACGGCGAAATTTATGTAATCAAAAGAAAAGAAAAAATAGATTTCAATTAAAAAAATGGAGCTTATACTCGTACTTCAACAGTATTATCGTTTAAAAGTTTTATCTTGAATATTTCAAAATAGCGACTGTTGAAAGATGTCAATATGCTCTTTCATAATAGAATCTGGCATCATAATTCTGCCGGAAAAAAAATGACTCTCAGCATTTCATTCACAACAGGAGATATGTGAGTCGTAGAATATTAATTTTTGCTTTGCGAGAAAAAGCAAACATTTCTCTATCAACTGATATAAAAATTAGTGGAATAATATATTTTTTAACTAATTTTATATCATTAGATAGAGAAACGTTTGCTCTTTCTCGCAAAGCAAAAATCAATATTCTATGATTTACATATCTCCTCTTGCGAATGAAATGCTGAGTCATTTTTTTCCGGCAGAATTAGGATACCAGACTCTATATATTAGTACGCGATTAACTCGTTTCAAAGATAAAAACTGATCATAAACACTTACACTCTATCATAAATTCTTCTAATGTATTGGTAAATTGCTGTGAAATAGAGTTGGATGCTGTTGTTAATAATTTATGATTTTTTTTAGATGCCATTATACGATTTCACAGATAGGCTTATCGTTGATTTTTTAGTACGATAAAAAATATAATTTTACTTTTGGAGTGTTACAATAAATAGTAGGTAGAATCATAACGGGTCTTCAGTATGTAACGTGTTCAGTTCAACTATTACTGTTGCTCCGTTGTGTTTAGTCTATTTTTTCTACTCCTTTCCTGTTTCCTCTCTCTCTCGCTCGCTCGATGAAGTCGACAGGTAGATAGAGAATAGGGAGAGAACCAAAAGACAAAAAGCATAGATAATAAATAATGTTTCAAAACAAAAACAACAGAACTTGCAAGTTTGATTTATTAGTACGCTATTAAAGCATATGGTCAAATGCTCGTTTTTTTCTCTTCTTCTTTACACTCAATCAGTACTAAAGGCAATGATTACAATGCATCGAAAGAAAGAAAAAAAAGAATATTCATATTGCTGGGTTCTTTTACAATCAAAAAATAGAAAAAGTTTTTCATTCATAGAAAAAAGGATCCCCGTGTATTACAAGAGAATGCGAACATGTGCCAAGCGATACCGTAAACTTAAAAACATAGTGAGGGGAAGTCAGGTGTGTGCGCTCATTTCTTCCCTTTTTTTTGTCATAATACAATAAAGAAAGAAACACACTAATCAGTTTCAAGATATCATATTACCTACATTTCTTTTCCTGTTCAATGATTGCGATTCTTGTTTCATTAAGAAAACTTTATTATGGATGAAGAGAGAAAATAGAAATCATTCGTGTGTCTATGATATATAGGAATGCTTGACTGGATCTCTGTATGTAAATAGCGTAAGACGTTAATCATAACAATAATCTTTGAAAATATTTCGACTGAAAAACATTATTGAATGTTATTGTTTTTTTTTAATTAGGCCTTGTTTTCCTTCTTCCACATCATTTTATATTACATAAACCCCTTGTACGTACCACTATCTTCTTCATCGTCGATCTCTTGTAGATATTTTTCAACCATCTTATTTGTTCCTTCAGTTGAATTGATGATCGTTGGCATGTTTTTATCTGTCATAACTTTAATACGCTAAATAAATAAAAATCTAAAGAATGCGTTCTTGTTTTCTTCTGCATGAGATGAAAAGAGAATTTATTGCTGTATTTTTAAAATCTTCTTTTTAACCAAGAGAAAATGCTATTACTACGCAATTCACAGCACTGAATAATTTCAACACTTTGCTATTGCTGTTCTTAAAACGTTCTTTTATCGTTGCATTGTTACGAATGTTTTCTTTTAACTGTCAATGAAAATTCTTATAGACGGGAACAGCCGCAAAAGTTACTTGGGATGAATTCGAGATCATCTATTTTACATAATTGTGTTTATTTCATGTTGAAGAAAATGGACTACCGAAATGAATTTTTAAGAAAATGAAATGTCATAGGAAACATTTGCGAAAAAAAGCGAATGAATCTCAATTAGTAAGTTCTCAATATGTATGTTGTTTGTGTTAGATTCGGAAAAATAAATTCTACAAAATATCGAAATACTGTATATCGTATATTTCTATAAGCTAATGAGCAGAAGTGCAAAAAATATGACTTACTCTGAATGCAGTTTTTTAGTATTGTGATCGAAGAAAAAAGTCGATAATCTCTTATGAAGGTTCACGTAATAGAAAAGAAAAAGAAAACAGGTATCTAGATCCTTTTTTGATCTCACCCTTCACTTAACCTAATTGCCGTTGATGTGTGCGTGATTTTATGACGTACTAAGCGTCTGGTCGATCGAATCGTTCTCTTCTTTATCTCTCTTTTACATATGATATATTCATTTGGCTATACTATATATGAAAAAAACGCCAAAGAGAGAGAGAGAGAGAAAGCAAAACAAGAGTTAGATCATCGTAACTGTTATTTATTATGTTGTCATCGAACTGAATGAGTCAATCAGATAGACGTGTGTCATAGTTTAGCTAATATTATTTACTTATATTCTATCGTATATCACATTGGAACGTGCGTTGTCAACTAAGAATATCGTTTTATCTTTTTGAAAGATCAATTGATTTCTATAGAATGTTTGGGTAAAAAATCATCAAAAGTCTTGAAAGGTCAATATAATTATAGAAATTATTTTGACATATTTGTAAATACAGATGAATGACTAATTGTATAGTGAACGAGGTCATTCGTTGGATAATATAAAATCCAATGATTTGATCAAACTTAAAATGAAATAAATAATATGTTTGATAATTTATCGTTGGTATTTATTTACTGATAGATATCATGACATTCTTATTCTATTATTTGGTATGATAAAAAGAAATATCGCATGTCAACCAAGGATTTCAATATGCCCACATATACACATTTCACGATATCAAAATGATAAATAAGATTAGTTTACAGTATGGCAACAAGTAGTAGGTCTAAAACCCACTTAGATAAAAATAAAATTGTTATATATATATATATATATATTACTCGACTAATGAACTGTAGATTCATCATACTAAAACATTCATTCTTTTGTTGGTATCTTCTGAGATAAATTCACTTTAAAGCATCTGTAAGAAGAAGTCAGTAAAGTTGACCGAAATATGGAATACACTTTATTATAGTATTCACTTAGCCTTGGCTATCAATGAATAGAATGTATATGTCTCAAAAACCTTATCAACTTGTCAATTCTATTCAAGGATTTACTGATCCAGATCCATATGTCGATTTTTTCCGTAACGACTTTCTTATAGAAGAGGCACCAATAAACTATTTCAACTCAATATATTAAGTCGTATTGATTAATTGTGTAATTTATTTTCATTCAATGCCCATGAATCTCAAAGAAATCTTACATATTTTTTTGTGTATGTCTGTCACGCTTTGTTCATGAAATGACATAAACTCGATTAATCAATCATAGATATTTTTAGTTACTAAAAGATATTCTTCTCCAATGATAAATAACAGAACGAAAAAATGAACAAAGAACCTGTTGATGAATTTTATCAAAAATAAAATGCTCAGGAATACAATTGACAAACAATAGAATAGATAGAAATTATAATTATTTATCTGCTAATTCGCCGAGAAAATAATGTCAATTACATATTTATCATTTTTCAAAAGAAAATCATTGATAAGTTTCTTTTTTTTGAACATTCCCAGGTCGAAGAGTCCGGCCTGGAAACGGCCGGTTCCGGGTAGTTCCGTTGATGTTGTGAAAGCAGTATTCTGGTTGGAAAATTTTCGGATTTTTTCCGGTAATTTCCGATCAATTCCTGCCGGAAAGCGTCGGAACTTGACAGGAATCCACCGGAAAAGTCCGGCCGTATTTTTGGCCGGAATACTGCTTCCATGTTCCAGCGATTTCCCATGTTTTCCTGCAGGATATGGTGACCTTCACGCATATTTCCTGGAGTATTCTGCAGGATCTGGTGGCCGGAATGTTCGACCTGGGTATTTAGAAAGGACTAAAAAAAAATTTTCATAATAGTAAGATTCTAAGATTTAGTGCCACATCCTCATTTTCGACGCTGGCCCGCCACTGGGCGCATAGCATTTGGATATAAATCATTTTGAAAATACTTTTTATTTTTAAATACAATGCATCTACGAGAATGTACACGATCTCGTGATCAAGGTAAATTATTTCTCTCAAATCATTAAATTTTCGTTCGGTTTTTTTGCTGAAGATTCAGTTCCGGATGAAGGTAGTGTTGTGACAACAGGCGCCACAAGGCCAACACCACCAGTAAAATGAAAATTTAACTGTAATTTTTCAGACAATACCATTGATAACAACACAATTAAATAGTTTATCTACAGCAATAGATAATAGTGATAATCATCCAACAACATCTAAATTTCCAAAAACTCGGCCATTAGAATTCATTTCTAAACAAGATGAAAATGGACAAGAAATTGCTCTTATTGCTAATTATGTCAAAATTTTAGCTGCACCAAAATGTGTATTTTTTATGTTGGTTTTCTATTAATAATTATTTTTATGTTGTCAGGAGATTTATATCGATATCATCGTACACTCAATCCTAATGTAAAGAATTTTACTATCTTATAAAGATAAACTTTAGCAGTATATTATAGATTAAATTAAAGAAAATTCGTCGAGAAATATTGGCTATAGCTGGAATTAAAGATGTAACATTTGATGGAACAATTCTTTATTCGTTTGAAGATTTTGGAACAGTAATTTTAGTTTTGTTAAAAAATTCACTTTTTTCTTTTTATAGTTTAGAGAAAACTTGCATCTGCTAAATATCCAGTGACTAATGAATTAATACCAATTAAAATGAAACGTACAGCAACAGCTTCACAGGAATCACCTGAATTCTTTCATTTGACGAATTTAATTGTTCTAAAGTAAACTTATGTGACTTTTTGCTTTTGTTTGCCCTATGACCCTGACGGCCCCAAAAGGACAATTGAGCTTGAAAACAAATCAATCTATCCACGAAGAAAAGTTTTAAAAGAACTGGACAACTAAGGAAGCTCATGGCAGCCTTGAACATTCTTATCCTTCCAAGAATAAAAATAATACTAAAGCTCAGGAGCAATGAGGGGAAGAAAAGAAAAGAAAAGAAGAGAGAGAGAGAGTAAAACAATGTAAAAGACGAAGAATGAGAAGAAGCATCACCTACTGATAAGCATGATATATTAGCAAGAAAGACAAAAAAGATCAATTCCATTATATTTAGATCAATTGATGATTAATGTTGATTCATCAACAAACGTAATGAATAAGCAAACAGTTTAGCTAATAATGAAGCATAAAATTCTTGATATTGCTTGGGATCAAGATATAAATCTTTGATTTGTTAAATATGGTGGTGCTCATCAAACTCTTAATCAATATTATCGAGAAGTGAATTTTTTTGTCATTCATATTTATTATTATTTTTGTTCATTTCAGATATATGAAATAACGATTATAGATGAACAACACCCTTCATATATAGGAATTTCGGATTCTATGAGACAAGATTTTTCATTAATGAAAGAATTGAGTGTTTATACACGTGTTGGTCCTAATGAACGATATCAACAATTAAATGGATTTCTTAATGATATTAAAGGACGCGCAGAAGGTCTTCAAGAATCAAATAAATGACAAATTAGTCTTGATAAAGAACTTGCTGGGCTTACTGGTCGTTTTATGGAATCAGAATCGGTTATTTATCAAGATATGTGAATTCATATATTTAAATAATTCGATAAACAATTGTTTTTTTTCAAATATTTAGCGTACAGATAAATACAATCAATTAGATGCCGGTGGGTCTCGTGATGGACGTTCGTTAGGTCATCTTTCAGCAAAAAATCTTAATAAATGAATTGTAATTTATTCTCAACGTGATTCACAAATTACTCATTTATTTGTTGATGCTCTTTATACAGTATGCACACCATTCGCTCAGTTAATTTTAAAATTTTGTCTCATTTTATCTCTCATTTAATTAAGGTATGCATGTTGATTCTCCTCAAATGATCGAATTACCAAATGATCGTTCTGAAGCATTTATTCATATTATTGGGAATAGTGCAAGTCCACGAGTGGATTTAGTTTGTTGTATTTTAACTAATAATCGAAAAGATTGTTATGATGCAATTGAAAAAGTGTTATGTATAGATTGTCCAATTCCATCTCAAGTATTTTTGTATTGATTAAATGAAGAAAATGAAGATTAAATTGGTTGTTTTCTAGATGATCTTATCGAAAACATTACAAAAAGCAGATTAATTAATGTCTATTGCAAGGAAAGTTGGTATTCAAATCAATGTGAAATTAGGTGATGAGATATGGGCTGTTCAAATTCCAGTTTGACTTTTTTATTCTCTAGTGAAAAATGTTTGTTTGGTTTGATTTAATAGGCAAAAAAATTGCTGGTGGTTGGTATTGATACATATCGTGACTCTCAATCACGTTCATCACAAATGGTCGATATATCATCAAGTAAATGGTGTTTTACCAGAAAAGATTATTATTTATCGAGATGATGTTAATGATATACAATTACTTGATGCTATTGATAGTGAATTACCAAGATTGAATGAGCTTTGTATGAAAGCACACGAAGGTTATGAGTAAGTTATCATTTAGGACTTTTTAAAGTTTTATTGGTTGTTGTTGTCGTCAGGCCAACATTGGCAATAATTGTGGTTAAGAAAAATGAAGTTATCAATGTTCCTAGGAGTAAACAACCAATGTTTTAGTGACTTTAATCGATTAGATTTCGAAACTGAAAACTCATAAGCGATAAATATGAATTCGTTTATTGTGTTAAACGAACGAACGAACGAAAATATGCTGAAAGATATTACAACTCAATAAAAATCATTATGCATAACTCGATGTCTCTTAGCAAACTTTTTTATTGTGATAAACCGGTGCGAAGCGTACCATATTTCTAGGTGAAAGTTTTCTTTTTGATTTTAACCATCGCTTGCGGTAGGATGCAGTAGAAGTTTCTGTGGAGGAAGGCAAAACGTTGATATCTCAAGTTTGAAATTCAGCACATTCTTTGGAAGCAAGTCGACTTTTACATATATTTTTATTATTTGCGCTCAAAATTAAGTATTCACAAAATATCAATTTACTTCGAGTTTATGTTTACTCTTTTTGGGGAATTAAATTACAGAACATTATTATGCTCATGTATAATTACGTAAAGCATACAAAAATCATTCCTGCAGTTATTTTAATGAGCTAAAGAAAGATAGTATTTGATAGCTTTTCAATTTATGTCTAGAATATTGTGCGAAACACCCGAAAAAGAAAGCAACACAATAAAGATCTGTCAAGTGTACTTATCATGAACTGATTTGTACACTTCTTTATTTTTTTTNAGACTGATGATTCTCAGATCTAGGTCAAACTCTATCCATTGATATTTCTAACTCATTTGCTTCTACGACAATTTAATATTTATCATTAATTTCACTGTTGAGACTCTTAAAACATTTACTAAACGAAAATAAGGAAGTAACGATTTGTCTTATAATTTATATTCCGCCCACGGAAAAAAAATTAAACAAAACCGCGGCTTGACCGGAGAAAACCGCGGTATTATTTTGATATCACTTAAAACCGCGGTTATCAACGGTTTTTTTACACCGCGTTCAAGACAAACCGCGGTATGCACACTCATAACCGCGGTTTTCAATATAGTGGTTTTCAACGGTTTTTTAAACCGCGGTGTACTCGATAATAACCGCGGTTTCAATATAGCGGCTATTAACGGTTTTCCAAACCGTAGTGTACTCGAAAATAACCGCGGTTCTGAATATAGCGGTTATTAACGGTTTTTCAAACCGCGGTGTACTCGATGATAACCGGGGTTTTCAATATAGCGGTATTCAACGGTTTTCCAAACCGCGATGTACTCGATCATAACTGGGGTTTTCAATATAGCGGTATTCAACGGTTTTTCAAACCGCGGTGTATTCGATCATAACCGCGATTTTCATTATAGCGGTTTTCATTACAGCGGTTGCTTTTGATAAATATATAAGAAATCTTCATTGATTCCAAATACACTGGCTAATAGTCATTCACCATTTTAGTCGATGTAACAGATGATGCTTGATATGATACAAATATACAAGTATATAGGTAGCCTTTTCTCTGTGATAGTGTGAATTGAACCAGCAGAATGATGATACATGCGGCAGGTTATAATGATCTGAAAATGTATGTGTTCAAAGAGTTATCGAAGTGAAAGTAAAAAAGAAGTGTTATTATTTGAATAAAGTTGATGTTAATGGATGATTATCAGCGAGGGACATTTCATAGGAGTTAGTTTGCGAAAAGAGTATTTTTTTTAACAAGTAAGATAGTATGGATGAATATAAAAAAATTAAGAGGATTCGTAGAAGTTAGGGTAGCGAGCAAAATAACGTGTTTCATTACTATTATAGATTCCGATCACATCCTATTGTAGGATTGATTGACCTGGGTGTACATGATACTGAATATACCGTTAACGACCGTTTATGGCCACAGTAGTCTTCCTCCTGGGTGCGCTGCCGTGTGGATATGTGTAGTTCTTGACGAAGTCAGACCGGATACTGAAAGATTCTTTAAGGAGTCCGTCTCGAATATGGTAGTTTCCTGAAGGAGTTCGTCGCGTATATGGTAGTTTCGGGATGGATCCTGTCAGGTGGATTTCGTTGGAAAGCTATGGATCCGGTACGGTGCTTTCCTGTCCGGAATACTGCTTCGAGTTGCCGGGTGTTTTCCAGGAGTTTCCGGACGGAAACATTGTGGCTTTTAGCGGAATTAGCGGGAAAAAAGGCCATTTCCTTATGGTTCCTGGAGGATCCGGACCCCGGAATCATCGTCCTGGGTAATTGAGGTCAGTTTTTATAGTGTCAAAAAAAGTTCATCTATATAGCTGTATCTTATAGTAAGACAAAATATATGCATTGATTTGTATGTATTTTTGAAAATAAGAAAACAAGTGTCATCATACATTCGAAAAAAAGCTAGCTATCGCTGAAAAAACAGTTTTAGCAGTATCTAAAAGAAAATCGTCATCAACACAAGTAAAAAAATATAACCTTTGAAAAACAAACAATTATCATAAAGATCAAAATTTATTTCAATAGCTAAAACGAAATGATCTCCTTGAATGAGTTCGTCATTTTCTTCTGCTATAGTTAATTTATCTGAAGCATTTTTTTAGTTCTCGATTGATTTCTTGTGTTTTTTTAGTTTAATTATTGTAACGCTAAATAATAATCAATGTAGATTGAAAAGAAAAAGATATTCAATAGTCAACGACGATCATCATTTGCTTGTAGTTGAATTCAACGGAAGTTTTCTTCGAATTATTTTAGATACGAAATTTATATCAAAGTCATCTACATGTTCAGAGGATAATTGTTAAAATTAATTGACGCTTCTTTTTTTAAAACAAATGAAATATGAAATATAATCACATGCATTACAAACTTTGACAACAAAAAATTTTACTAACTTTTATCAGCTTCTCATGTCTTAACGATAGCTGTAAATGATGCTTGATGGTAGATCAACGTTCGTAGATTTTTTATATTGCTCTACCTTTCTTTTTCAATCATTTTCAACGAGTCTAATTTACTTTAAGTCAACATTTGTTTTCATAAATTCTGAAAAATAATGCACTCTTACAATTCCTACAGAATTTCAATTTACATAATGATAGCGATGAAAATATTTGAGTAAATGAAGCTCAGTAATTATATTTTTAAGTGGAAAATAACCATAATTTTGTTTGTATATTTAATCATATATAAAATATCTGAATTAACATCAAGATGAAAAGAACAAAGTATTTAGGAGTCATTGTTATGTTTAAGGGAAAGAATCAAGCACGAAATAGCAAAGGTTTCAAACTCTGAACATATGTTTGATTTCAATAACAAAATCAAGAAACCCGAACGTCGTTAAGAAATAGCTCTTTCAATATAGTTTAACTTGTCTACGTATAAAATGAAGAACTATCAAATTTTCCAATGCAGTCTATTCACGACTATATTTGAAACATCAAAACATAATGAAAATATCAATTTTCGTATTTCATATTATATCTAATCCGTTGTATTCATAGTTTGACTCAATTTCATTTTTGCGAATGAAAAATTTCTCAAACTCTTACAAATGAATACAATAATTTTAGTTACAATGTGATTCATTAATTCATGAATTATAATTTATTCGAACAAAATGAAGAATGTGATCATATTCTTAAAATTTACCATATGAGTTTAAACAAGTTTGCGTTCAGTAATAAGTGAATCTGAACAACAATTACAAGCAGATACGTCAATTTATATTCATACAAGAAAATGATACTGATGAAAATTCAATAGAAAAAACACTGTTGATGATGATTATCAACAAAATATTTTTAAACGTAAAAGTAATTATTAAAAAAGGAGAACACGATTGTAAAACAATAGATCACACATAATTTTCTTTGAATAAAGCAATGTTTTTATCTATTGGCTAATTATTTATACTACTACAGCAATAATGAGTTTGAAACACTTAAAGATCTTCTTAGAGAAAATTTTATGTACACTGTGAGAACTGTTTCATTGTTATCGATCGCTGGCATCTTCTTTCATTGATTAACACTTTTTATTATCAATGCAGGCGACGCATTGAGCAAGACTCGTGTACCTAGAATCGTACTCTACATCGAGGTACTTTTCTAAAAAATACACAAAATCACCTTTTAAATACTTTTACCTTTTCCAACACTGCCAACGAAAGGATCGATGAATCTTGAGGTATCAAGAAAAACAAGAATTAATTATTCAGTTATCTTCATTGTTATTTACTTCTGATTCGTGTATAAAATGAATGAACACCAAGGGGGAAAAAGCTGATTCCGTGATTCCGTGATTCCGTGATTCTACTGATTCTATGTGATTCTGTTGATTCTATATGATTCCATTGATTCTGTGTGATTCCATGTGATTCCGTGTGATTCCATTGATTCTGTGTGATTCCATCAGCTCTGGAATTACTAAGAATATCACCGTATTTCTCGATTATAATGTTGTAACATCAATAGGAACATTATAGAATCATTACATAGATGAATTCTGAAGACTCCCGATCATTCCATTCAATAGGGAAATCAGTTCACTCATGATCGTAAGAATCATTGAGTCGAGCACAAGAGACATAATCTGTTTATTGCTGAATCTCAACGAAAAGCGTATCAGTTCTTATTTCACAACAATAAAAAAAACATATTGGGACGATATCTAGCCGACCAAAAGACCGGTGCGGTTTGTTTCATTGTTTTACCATGAGCACTCAAATGATTACAGATCGCAAGTGAGTTTTCTCGCCCTGTAATGTTGTCAAAATGTTAGATTTGGTTGGAATCAACATTTAATGATGAAAGAAATTGGATTACTATTTTTTCTCGCGTTTTCATTATTTTCCATCCTGATTACCACTGTTGCTTTGATTTCGAAATCGGAGCTCATAGTTAATATATATGCACTTTGTGAAAGTTCAATGGTATGGAGAGAGGAGTCCTCAAACATCAAGACGTGAAAGATCGTGAAGATAGTAAACCCCAAAAGTATAAAGCAGTCTGAGCGCTCAAGTAGATGCCTTAAGTTTTCATTTTGCTTTCTGTACCAAACACAAAATATAGCCTCTTCGTGTATGTTAACACCAATCTTTCCCAAAAAGCTGAGAACCACACGATATTCTTTAGACTCCGTTCGAACATCATTATTTGTGACTCTCCAGACCGAGAAATTACTGCGATGGAACAACAGCATCACGAAGAATATACAAAAACTACTTCATGGGACTGAAACTGTGTACTTCAGATCATTAGCGTTGCCGTCGTTATTAGTTAGGCTAAAAACTGCATTCGTTCATTGTTGAATATATGGAGAGAACATTCTGTGTGAAGTATGCTGTCTCTCATACTAAGACCATCGCGCACGATGTTATACAGCTTGTTCACACAGAATACCAAACCACAAAGACATGAATATAGAAGGATGGTTTTGTATTGGCTCCCGGCTGGTGCATTATCCTGAGAACCCGATCTTATGACTTATGAGTGCGACTAAGTAAAATATAGACATTAAGTATCAACAGAACGCAACAAAAAATAGCTTGGCCAGTTAGATTAAAAAAGACATCCACTCTCCATTTTAGTTATAAACGAGAGCTCTTCACGCCTACCGTAGGCCCTAGTAGAAAGAGAAGTTGCCGATTTTTCGTGTCTCACCATTTCTTACTGCCTAGCTGTACTTTATCTGGCACTAATTGACTTGTCTGAGATACTACTAAAATGTAAGTTTTTATGAATCCAAAAGAATCCGATGGTATTGAAATTAATTAGTTTTGAAAATCGATACATAGGATTCGACTGATTCTACGATTGTTAAATTAGAAAATTCACTACAGCATTGTGGTTTCAAGGAATCGCAAAACAAAGTCAAACTTTGACTGTAACCAGAATGTATCGATCTCTTTCATTTCGGCTAATTTTTTTATTCGAAATAAAGATGTCGAAAACTCAAATCTACGTAAAGTATGAAACAAGAGAGATCGCTTAGATCGAAAACTTTCTCATTTTCTCATTATCTAAGGCGATAGAAATTTGCAATTATAAGAGTTTTGGTGGAGTTGCATCGAAGAATATTGATATCTTAATTGGCTATAGAATATGAGTGGTCATTTAGTCTTACCGTACTAAGAAAAGATAAATGAATCCTTTATCTTTAGGAAAAAGCAATCAGTAAATCATCTATCTTTATCCCTTCGTATAAAGGAAATTGTTAGATAATCTGGTTGATATGGTGAAAGTTGACCAATAACTTATCGCTTTAGTCTCTTGAGGAATGAAAATGTGGAATTCAGAAACTCAATTTATTGTATAATTGAGATAAAATATGAGAGGGCTTTAAATAGTTTAACAAATAAATCATTCAAAACGATTACAATTTTTTATAGCTGATACGAGTGCTTGTACATTTAATCATGTCGAAAATGTATTCATTTATTGTTATTATTCGAGGAATTTATTAGATTCATTTAATATTGTTAGACTGAAAACGTTTTTTCTATTGTGAAATACATTAGATCTTCATTGCATCAATTGTTTTCTTCCAATGATAATATGCAACACACGTTATATGAAGTGTAAATATCATTTTATTCTTTCAATCGTCTATTTGACTCGCTATATACATTGATTTGATCAATTAGGAAGAGTCTGACACACTGTTACTTGTTCTGACAAATTATGAGTTGTAAGCTGAGTTTTTTCTAAACTTGAATTTCAACTATTTCATATTTTTTACATCGTGCTCATCCTATTCCTACTCTATTAAATGAATAATAGCTTCGATCTACTGAATGACATCTACAATAACACCACTTCGTTGCATTAAATACCAAAACTTGTCATATTTAGACTACGTAGTTAGGGTGTAAAGAGTTTTAGAATAATATAACCATCGTTATTGCTTACGCACCTTTTCTCTATACTACAGAAATCTACCCAATAATCTTTGACTTTGTTCTCCCCTTCTCACTCGTCATTGTTAGAATGAAGACGAAGTAGGCGAAAACCTCGATTTAAACCGTCAAACGTGTCTATTTTCTTCGAAAGTATACAGGAGTTTACTAAAATCTGCCTCTTTGCTGTAAAATGGTGAAATAAATTCCACTACTCGGTGAAAAACTGCCAAAAAACTACTTAACTGCTTCTAAACAATGAAATGTATTCGATCAAGCACGATAAGAAGTATATACATGCATGTCTAAGGTGTATTTTTTCCATCTGATTCTGACTGATTCCGACTGATTCCGACTGATTCCACATGATTCCGTGTGATTCCGCTGATTCCGTGTGATTCTATTGATTCTATTGATTCTGAGTGATTCTGTGTGATTCCGATGATTCTATCGCCACAGAATCAGCTTTTTCCCCCTTGTTAGAAATACATTTATTCAGAATTTCAGTTACTTTGTTGCTTTTCAATGCAAGTGTTAAAAGTCGTGCACCAGGCTCTGTAATTCCATTGGGATGAAGATACAAATGAGTCAGTGTCTGTTACATAGTCAGAGAATCTACAAGGTGACTTTCATAAGATCTTAAATCTTAGTACCGTGGAATTCTGTAAAAAATCTGATATGTGTTGGATTCCACCGTCTCCGATTTTATTCATAGTAATATTGAGTATTCGAAGAGTATTATTCACTGGTATGGATTTCAGTGAATTCACGATGTGTTCTACTCTTTCAGAACCTAAATCATTATAACACAAATCGATTTCTGTAAGTGTCTATTGAATAAATAAAGTCTTTTAGTAGCTTATTCGAAAAGGTATTAATTCACCTTAGAAGTTCGTAATGCATTCGCGAGATATTTTACTTCGTTGAGACCAAGTTGTATCGATCGACGTTCAACGCATGTACGGGTCTATGTACAAAGCTTTGATCTTAAACATCATTATTTTGTGAAACACGATCTGAAAGGAGTGCTGCAGTATATAGGGTAGAAATTTGAACCCATCCCCCGCCTCCCCCCACAGACAGGGACAGAGAAATTAGTTAATTAGTTAGCTGATTAATTAATTAATTTCTCTGTCCCGGTCTGTGATGGTTTCTGAAGTCTCTCTGTCACGATCTGTGATGTTTTTTGAAATCTCTGTCACTGTCTGTGATGGTGTCTGAATTCTCTGTGATCGTCTGCGATGGTGTCTGAATTCTCTGTGATCGTCTGCGATGGTGTCTGAATTCTCTGTCACTGTCGGTGATGGTTTTTGAAGGCTCTGTAGCTGTCTGTGATGGCTTCTTAAGTCTGTACAACGGTCTGCGATGGTCTCAAGAAATTTCATACACCATAATACAGATACAGACCGTGACAAAGAAGCTCCATAGACCATCACAGACCGTGACAAAGAAGCTCCATAGACCATCACAGACCGTGGTCAACGGATTCCAGGAAACGAGCTTTATCGTGTTTCACATTTTTAATCCCGCAGGGATTGCGCTAAAAGCTTTTTTTTCTTATTCCACGTTCAAAAACTTATTTACTCAAAGCTGTGTAACTTCAAAAGCTCACAACACATACCTCTGATCGCACGTGATCAAATGATTCATTCGTCGATATCAAGGACGTCGTTTGACTGCCATTCTCGAGTGTCAATACCAATCTAGTAACAATGGAATGATCGCTGTTGGTTGCTTCTTCAGATAATCCACCAATTTTTCTTATGATGAGAGGCTTAGTGTAAAGATTGATTGTTTTCATTCGAAAATCGTAATCACAAATGATACTACAAATCTTCTTATTGTGACTAAATGCTGGGTAGAATGATTCAAGAATAGGATTAATGTCGATCATTATATCTTGAAAATTGCGAGTGTAAGAAAAGAAAAAATCAAACTTCGCCAAATGAGAAAGGTTGACCTTGATGAATCGTTTCAAAAAACATCTAAAAAAGCCGAATCGAGTTTTCTTCGTTTCGAGCACAATGTGAGATGTAAAACTGCAAGAGTTATTGAAACAAGCAGTTGGATATCATCCATGGACAACTGACAACCATAGATTGTTAGAGATATTAATGATGAATGATTTATTAAAAGTTTTTTAGTATGACTTTGGATTGTGCAATCTTCTAAAGAAAACATTTCCAAATGCGGTAGATCAGCAAAATTTTTTTGATAGTTGGCAAGCTTACGTTTTCCGATGTCGAGTTGCTTTATGGTGGAAATGTGAGACCACGGAATTTGTTCAGTACTAATTTTCTTAAGTTGAACTGTGGGACAGTCGATTCGAACACTGGAGTTATCCGGTCATTGAGAGATCTCATCATGTGTATAGCAAGGGAACTGATACGACATCTGGCGAAAAGTTGGAGAACACTTTGCAGACCATAAGAATTTATTCTTTCGAGGATTAATGAATAAAACTAAGCGAATGTTGATCACCTGAATTTGAGAAAAGCTGTACGCCATAGTCAAACCCGTAGTAAGCTGACGTGAGGAAAGTTAGCACCAGATTCGAGTTCTTCCAGTCCCGATACGCTTACCTCACTGTGTTAGCTATCTAAGCAACTGTGTTGGGTGCACAACTTAAAGCTCTATCTAATGAACATACTTTCACCTGCCTTCTGAATAAAAAAGGACTCAACTTTCCTACAAATTCCGATTTTTCACAATGCAAACCGAATTCCCAAAAACCATTACCCATCCGGATTCGTCAGTGCTTCTGTGTTGAAGTCAAATCCAACTCTGTTCGATGCAGGATTTCACCCCCTATCCAATGCAATCAATTCCAACCGAGGTTGTTCATCTTGAAAACCATTTTGGGCCAAAATACTGCGAATTTCCATAAACTCACCAACTATTCCACGTCCAGATTCGCATCTTTCACTGTGTTGAGATTCTAACCAAGTGTGTTGGATCCAGAATAAAATTTTCTATCCGTTGAGATGATACAGAAAGTTGTGTTATCATCATCCAAGCACTCAAAATCATAAAAGGGGTCCCAAAGATGGGTTTCGGCAATGATACCTCTCCCGATTTTTTTTGGAGCTGTGTTGTAATCCTAATTGACTGTGTTGGATGCAGGATTCGATTCTCTATCAATTGGCGGATCTGTCGTACAGAGATAAAAACGTTTTTTGGTCTTTAACATTCGAGATATGGTTCCCAATCTTGGCTCTCACTCAGAAACCCTTTCGGAAAACGAATGCTCACCTGTGTTGAACTTCTAAACAAGTGTGTTGAATGCAGATTTCGATTCTCTATCAATAGGCAGATTTGTCATAGAGAGATAAAATTTTGTCGCTCTTTATTATTCAAGATATGGGTCCCAATATTGGGTCTCTCTCTTTCTCTAGCCTTCTATGAAGTCGATTCCGATCTTAATGAATTTGGTTTTGGTCAGAACGATTATGTATACATGAGTGTGTACGTCAGATTGATAGTATATCCGGATGGTTGATTGCGTTAATTGATTCATTGAAATTAATTATATTTTTTACAATTGTCACATTCACAAGAATTATTATTATTACAGTTTCCATAGTCGGAATGTTTTATTCAGGTGTTTTTCGTTTTTGATTTCCAAGTTGCTTTTCGAGATGTAAATAGTCTGCAAAGTCTCTTTAAATCGGCAAAGTGTACAGGACAAATATGATTGGCAGGAGCCCATCATGGTGGAAGCAACCGGCTGGATGTATGTCGTTGAATCGCACGTAGCTTCTGTCATTGGTTTTATCACGGCGGTAAAATGATCGTGAGCGTTGTTGAAGTCAGCGGATAGACGATATTTTAAGAGAAATTGTTTTGATGAAACTTTCAGAATCAGAATTATTCAAACTTACTCAGTCGTTCCAATTCTTAATGGATCAGGCATTTCAATCATCATCGGTGTGCATTTCAACGCTGATAATTATGAATGGCGATTTGTATTGTAAATATTGTTTGTAGATTACGCGTATTTCTTGACACATATTGTTACGACCTGCTCTCCGGTTAGGTCGTAGAGTCGCCCCATCTACAGTATCTCTTATTATCTTCCTACATCTCATCTGTTGTTTGATTCGTAATCGCTTAATGTTCATGATATATATCTTTCTTTCTCTTTCTCTCTTTCTTCTGTTCGATAGCCATCCAGGTGTTTGTACTATCTTTATGTTCATGATCTATCTTCTCTCCCTTTGTTATTTGATTTGTACTATCTTTATTCGTGATCTATCTTCTTTCTCTCTGTGTTCTCTCTGTCACTATATATAGCTAGTTAGTTATGTAGTATGGACACACTTTTGGGTTTACTTATTTGGATATATATATACAGTGGAATGAAAGTAAGAACCTTCACATTGGTGCACTAGTCGGGAACTCTATTAATCCAACATCTTCGAGACAATCGGACCAAGCAAGCAACGATTCGTAGACGCATCTGATATCGTGAACCGTCAAGACAAATAAGGTAAGTTTACGTCATATAATACACCTGTTTCACTGCTCGAGAAGTGTAAATCTGAATCGTTACCACAGCACTAGCGCTAAACACATACTGCCTATGGTCAGACTTATCGGTGATGCTCCCTACGAGGACATTGTTGAACTGCACCAGCGTTAACTAACTAGCTGCCTATAGTGTTTGTTGTGGCGGATTAGACTACATTTTGAGACAGAGATACGGAGGTATATCGGACGCCAAAGGATACATACGGGTCACTTCACTTCACGACAGACCGGGAGCACGATGCAAACGATCGATTTTACCCTACACCGTCATATTTCATCGGTAATCAACCATAAACGGAGTCGACGGATATAAAACAACAAAATATCAAAGAGCGGGCAGATAGAACAGCAAGTCTGGCGGCGAAGAAAGAACAGGCTGATAACAGAATTAAAAGGGGCAGAGACAACGATCCAACAAGTGAGAACGACTCAATGAAAAGCCACCAGCCGATTAACGAACAACCAG